>PISX010028558.1:0-21326 GCA_004024625.1 Mellivora capensis | reverse complement strand
AATTGGAGAAGATATTTGCAAATGACAGTACAGACAAAAGGTTGATATCCAGGATCTATAAAGAACTTCTCAAACTCAACACACACAAAACAGATAATCATATCAAAAAATGGGCAGAAGATATGAACAGACACTTCTCCAATGAAGACATACAAATGGCTATCAGACACATGAAAAAATGTTCATCATCACTAGCCATTACGGAGATTCAAATTAAAACCACACTGAGATACCACCTCACGCCAGTTAGAATGGCCAAAATCATCAAGAAAGGAAACAACGTGTGTTGGAGAGGATGTGGAGAAAGGGGAACCCTCTTACACTGTTGGTGGGAATGCAAGTTGGTGCAGCCACTTTGGAGAAGAGTGTGGAGATTCCTCAAGAAATTAAAAATAGAGCTTCCCTATGACCCTGCAATTGCACTACTGGGTATTTACCCCAAAGATACAGATGTGGTGAAAAGAAGGGCCATCTGTACCCCAATGTTTATAGCAGCAATGGCCATGGTCGCCAAACTGTGGAAAGAACCAAGATGCCCTTCAACAGACGAATGGATAAGGAAGATGTGGTCCATATAACTGTGGAGTATTATGCCTCCATCAGAAAGGATGAATACCCAACTTTTGTAGCAACATGAACGGGACTGGAAGAGATTATGCTGAGTGAAATAAGTCAAGCAGAGAGAGTCAATTATCATATGGTTTCACTTATTTTTGGAGCATAACAAATAACATGGAGGACATGGGGAAATGGAGAGAAGGGATTTGAAGGAAATTGGAAGGGGAGGTGAACCATGAGAGACTATGGACTCTGAAAAACAACCTGAGGGGTTTTGAAGGGGCAGGGGGTGGGAGGTTAGGGGAGCCAGGTGGTGGGTATTAGGGAGGGCATGTACTGCATGGAGCACTGGGTGTGGTGCAAAAACAATGAATACTGTTATGCTGAAAAGAAAAAAAAAAGATAAAAAAGGGGGAAAAAATGGGCTGAGGAACTAAACACACTTTCTCAAACAAGGCATCCAAATGGCCAATAGGTACATGAAAAGGTGGTCAATATCACTGATCATCATGGAAATGCAAATCAAAAGCACAATAAGGTATTTCACACCTGTTAGAATGCTTAATATCAAAAAGACAATAACAAATGCTGGCTAGGATGGGGAGAAAATGGAACCCTTGTGTACTGTTGGTGGGAACATAAACTAGTAAAGCCGGTTTAAAAACTGTATAGAGATTCCTCAAAAAATTAAAAATAGAACTACCATACAATTGAGCAATTCTACTGCTGGGTATTTATCTGAAGATGAAATCACTATCTCAAAAAGATACCTGCACCCCGTGTTCACTGAAGTATTAGTTATCATTGTCAAAACATGCAAACAACCTAAGTGTCCATCAGTGGAAAAATGGATAAAGAAACAGACACACAGGACTATTATTCAGCCACAACAAAAGAAGAAAATCCTGCCATTTGTGACAACACAGATGAACCCTGAGGGCAAGTGAAATAAGTCAGAAGAGAGAGAAAAATAACTGTATGTCACATATGTGGAATCTACAACATCTGAACTCATAGATACAGAGAAGAGATTGGTCATTGCTAGAGGTGGCGATGGGGGTGGTAAAGGAAATGCGTGAAGGTGCTTTCCAGTTATAAGTAAGTCCTAGAAAAATGTACAGCATGGTGACAGTTAGCAATAGAAGATCTTTAAAGTTCTTACTGGAAGAAGAAAAAATGTGTAGCTATGTGAGGTTACTGATGTTAACTAAACTTACTGGGCAGTCACTTTGCAATAAGTGTATCTATCACATGTTATGTTGTGCTAATACCTTGGACTAAAATAGAAAAAAATACCTTGGACTAATATAATGTCATACATCAATTATATCTCGGCAAAACTGGAAAAAGAAAAGAATGACTAAACACTTTCCTTTTAAAAGCTTATGTATAAAAATACATACATACATGAAACCAAAACAAAGAAACAAACCCAAAGAATATACATCTAAAGAAAATAGGGTCCAGGAAGAAGGAAGATAAAGGACATTGGCTAGAAAAACCAACACAATCAGGTCCTTGCCCTCCTTACCCTTCACTGATTTCAGTTTTCATCTCTATTAAAATATCTTCTCTCTCTGTGGCTCCTTCTTCTTTAAGTGGTTTCACTGTATTAATCCTTGTCATGTGACCAACACACTCTAACTTCTGCCTGGTAATAATCTTATACCTTACTTCCTTTAGTCTGCTTTTTACATCAGGTCTCTGTTTAGCTGCCAGCCAACCAGGATCTGTTTACACAGCTGAGCTCCAGTCACCTGGCTCTTGTTAAGCCTCTGTGTAGCCACGCTCCAGAGACCAAGGCGTAAGTTACCCAAAAGACATTTAGTGATATTTACTACTAAGTAGGTTCCATGAGCAGACCTCACTAGTGTTTCTGGATTTGAGAGAAACAATTTTATTTTTTAAAAATATTTTATTTACTTATTTGACAGAAAGAGATCGCAAGTAGGCAGAGAGGCAGGCAGAAAGAGAGGAAAGGAAGCAGACTCCCTGCCAAGCAGAGAGCCTGATGTGGGGCTCGATCTCAGGACCCTGGGATCACGACCTGATCCGAAAGCAGAGGCTTTAACTCACTGAGCCACTCAGGCGCCCTGAGAAACAATTTTATAACTGTGAATTTTGGAATATACATATCAGGATAAATAAATTATATACATATATTTTATAATACATACTATATATGAATAATCATAAATAAATTATATAATGCCTTATCTTTATTATATGTTTATATAACACTCTATAATTATATCAATACATAAGTTTATAACATGTAAACTTTATGTATTATTTATATACTTCTATAATTATAAGATATTATATAAATCCTTCAAGTTTTAAAAATAAAAATATCATATGTTTCACTTTTCACTTTACTTATGCATTTTACTTTACAAAGTGAAGAACACTCAAATGTATCCAGAATAGGAATTTCATTTAAAAAAATGCAGTTAACGAAGATTTTCCCTTTTTCACTCTTTTGCAACAATATCTTCTTTCTCTAACTGGCAATTACTTCATATCATATGCACAGTATAACTAAAAGTTGGCTAAAATTTAATGGATATTGGAAAATTTTTAATACAACTGTTTTATAAAATAACAATTTATACTATACTTGTTAAATTATACTGTAAACATCCAACTTTAAGGGGAAATTTCTGGTTGAACTATCAAATGCCAAAGTGAGTATAACCTACTATTACTTTTTTCCTCATTTTATAACCTAATTCCATACCCCATTTTGTGGGGAAATGACAGATCCATAAAAGGATTCATGCATGGAAATATTTTAAGCATGTTACCATCTGCATATTGCACAGCACCCACAAAAGAAGACAAAGTATGTTTCTACCTTACAAAAACCCAGGATGCATGCATATCTGGAATGTGACCTGGAGTTTTTAACATATTTGAGACTGGTTTTCTAAGTTTGAGAACCTCAGCTCTAAAAAGTGGTAAACATTCTACAGAATGTTTACATTCTGCAGAATGTACTGCAGAAATTCTGCAGAAAACATACTGCAGAATTCAGTTTTCAAGTGTCTGTAGAAATTTGCCAAAACTGATCACATACCAAGTAGTAAGTTAAGACTCAACACATTTCACAAAACAGGAAGCATAAAGAAGATAACTTCTGACCACAGTGAAATTAAACTAGAAATTGGAAATAAAAATATAACTATAAAACTATAGAAATCTAGATAAAACAACCAGAAATTAAAACACACTTTTAATAATTTATGGGTCAAAGAAGAAATCACAATAGAAATCAGAAAGTGTACTGAAAATGAGGATAATAAAAATAATCTGGGAGCACCTGGGTGGTTCAATCAGTTAAGCATCTGCCTTTGGCTCAGGTCATGATCTCAGGGTCCTCGGATTGAGCCCCATGTTGGGCTCCCTGCTCAGTGGGGAATCTGTTTCTCTTTCTCCCCCTTCCCCCTGCTCGTGTTCTCTCTCTCTCTCAATAAGTAAATAAATAAGTAAATAAAATATTAAAAAAAATAATCTGTATAAATACTTGTGGAATGTGGCTAAAGCCAAATACTTAGAAGGAAATTTACAGGCCTGAGCGCATGTGTTGGGGAAGGAAAGGGAGTGAGGCCAAAAACAAGGACCTAATTACTCACTTCGAGAAGTTAAAAACTTAAAACAAAAAAAAGTTAACTCAAAGAAAGGAGAAAGAATGAAATAATAAAAAGCAGAAATAAAACAAAAAAAATATACACACAAAAGACAGCATTTAGTAAACCAAAATATAATTCATTGAGAACACAAATAAAAGTGATAAATTGCTGGAAGAGACTAGTTAGGAAGAGAAAGAGAGATGGTATAAATTATTAATATCAGGAACACAAAGGAGGACATCATTTCAAACCCTTCAGACATTAAAAAGATAGCAAGCTTTTCTTTCATCCTTTCCTTTTTTGGAAATTTCAGTCCTAAAGCTAATCAGCGGGGCTGAAGGAGGCAGCAGCATGCACTGGTAGTGGCATAAGTCAGAGCCTGGGTGGGATGAGGACATCTACCCATGGGAGAAGCCCAGCATACTATTTGGGAGCCCAAGAGAGATGATAAGGGCATCCATGTTCATATAGGGACAGCCCAGCGTGAGGTATCAGAGCTCACAGAGGGTAAAGGGGGCACCCATCCATGGGGCAGCCCTAAACAGCATGCTAAAGCCCAAGCTGGGTGAGAAATGCCCAGCACGGAGAGCCAGAGTCAGGATAAGAAGGTTCCCCACGGTGGGGCAGCTGGCATGGGGCAACAAAGCCCAAACAGAGTTAGCGGTGTGTCTATAACGAGGGAAAGGGGAGTCAAAGCCTGAGAAGGATCAGAGCCATGGAGGCGGTACTGGTGTGGGTTGTCGAAGCCCGGGAAGGCTGAGAGAGAACCCACACAGGGGTGCACCTGTGAAAGTGTATGAGCACAGTTGCCTGACACAGGAAAACCAGATGGGGAAGGTCTCCACATGTGGAAGCAACCTGGAGCGTGGTTTGAGAGCCCAGGTGGGTGAGGAATGCAACTGTGTGGGGAAAAGGGGAAGTTCTGGAATGTATCTGACCCCAAGCAGGAAGTGAGAGCTTTGGTAGAGTGGTAAGGACATCCAGTGTGGATGGTAAGCTGCTCTGGAGTGTCAGAACCCACATTCTTAGGGTCATGAGGACATCCACAAGTAGGAAAGGCTATAGGGGATAGCAGAGCCCAAATAGGAAGAGGAGGCGATTAATTGAATGATAAATATGTTAAGTTTAATGGAAGTCAGGTCTCTCCCTCTCTGTGTTGGAAAAGGAAGTTACAAATCTGGAAACAGGAAAATCTAAAACTGTGGTCTCAGATTAGAATTGAGGATATCAGTGTGAACTCAGTTTTTAAATAGTAAGTAAATATAACATAAATATGCATGTAATATGCATACACACATACACACCCATTCCTAACTATCCTAGCTCTGTCCACTGAGAGGGTTTAAGAGCAACCTCAATAGGGGCTGCTGGGTGGCTCAGTTGGTTAAGCGTCTGAATACTGATCTCAGGGTTGTGAGATCAAACCCTGTGTTCAAGAAGCTTGGCTAGGGGCTGGCCAAGAAGTAGGATGCCTTTTTGGTTTCAGAATCTCTGGTCAAGCAGACTGAATCTCTGGTCAACCAGATGAATCCTGGGCCCAGGCCTGAATAAGGCTGGCAAGTTCCTTTCCTTGCTGACCCAATGAGAACATGGTGGCCAGAGTGGATGAAGTGAAGTCCACCATCAAATTCCTAAGGAAAAAGGTGCTGGGTCTGGCAGTGACCACTGGCCATGTGAGGATAACAGATGATTAGCTCATGTACAACATCCACTTAGCTGTCAGTTTTCTGGTGTCATTGTCCAAGGAGAACTGGCAGAATGTCCAGGCTTTATACATTGAGAACACCATGGGCAAACCCCAGTGCCTATACTAAGGAACGGCTTAATAAACCTAGGGCACTACCATTAAAAAAAAAAAAAAAAAAAAGGGAACACCACCTCAGTAGCAGTGTACACACTTAGTACTCAGATCTTGGCTTCTAAATTTACTCTTCACTAAAAAGAACCAGGACTCCGTGAAGAAACAGCAAATTTCAGGAGTAGGAAGAGAAGCTGAGAATAAGAATGTATTCAAAGAATGAGGGGGGCATGCCAAAAAGACAAGCCAGCCTGATGGGGTGTGCACTGAACAAATCCCAGAATTTGAGCTACAAAACAAATAGTTGAAGTAACTGATTCTAACACATTGAGAAAAAAAGGAAAACTTCAGTCCATCTAGATATAGATAAATACATGAATAAACTGAAAGACCTCTGAGAAACAGATTATGTACATAGTTACAGAGTACTTTATTATCAAGAGTGCATACTTCCTGGGGCACCTGGGTGGCTCAGTGGGTTAAGCCTCTGCCTTCAGCTCAGGTCATGATCTCAGGGTCCTGGGATCGAGCCCTGCATCGTGCTCTCCCTGCTCAGCAGGGAGCCTGCTTCGCCACCCACCCCCCCGCCTGCCTCTCTACTTGTGCTCTGTCAAATAAATAAATAAAATCTTAAAAAAAAAGAAGTGTGTATACTTCCTTAATGAAGAGATCAAAGTGAGTAACATAACACGACAAATCGAAGTGTGCATCACCTGGTAGGATGCGATGAGAGGAACAAGCACCACCTCTTTGGTCCTCCAGTTCAAGATGCATGACCTGAATCTAGTCACAAGAAATATTAGACAGATGTACACATTCTAAAAATTAACTGCCCTGTAGTCTTCAAAAAGAAATGACTGAAAAACTGGTCTAGCCTGAAGGAGACTAAAAAGAGACTAAAAGAGACAGGACAACACATGATGTTGAACTAGATCCTTTTGCTCTGATGGACATTATCTGGACAACTGTTGACCATGAATGGATTCTGAGGATGAAATGGCAATAATGAACCAACGTTAATTGTGACGGTTGTGTTGTGGTTATGTGAGAGAATATTCTTGTTTGTAGAAAATACACACTAAAGTATTTAGGGGTGATGAAGCATCGGATCAGCAGGGCCACTTACTCTGAAATAGCTTGAGAGGTAAAAAGGATTTTGTACTATTTTTTGCACTATTTTGGGGTACTGTTTTTACAACTTTTGTTAATTTTGCGGATGTTTAAAAAATTCCCCATAAAAAAGACATTGTCACATCTCTTGAAAATTTGAAAATCATATGATACAAATTCCTAAAGAAATAAAACCTAAACAGAGCCAAGAAACAGGAAAATTATATAATCTTATAATCTATTACAGAAATTGAACTCCTATTTTAAAACCTTCTTAATAAAGAAAAGTCCAGGGAAATTTACCATTTAAGGAAGAAAAATCACCAATTTCATACAAAGTATTTTAGATAATATAAAAAAGAGGGAACACTTGTGAAATTATCTTATGAAGCCAGCATAAACTTCCTACCAGAGCCTGATAAAATATCTTACAAGAAAAGAATAAGCCAATCCCTCTTGTGAACATAGCTACAAAAATTCAACACAAAATATTAGCAAATGAAACCCAGAGTCTTAGAGAACTACATCATAACCTACTTAGGTTTATACTAGGAATATAAAGTTATTGTACAAATGCAAGATGGATTTACTATTAGAAACTTTATCTAATTTACTGCATTAAAAGAATAAAGGTAAAAGGTAATGTGATAACTGTAATCAATTTTAAAAAAGCATTTGAAAAAAAATCTGACAAAATTAATTATTCATGATAAAATCTCTGCTCTGTGCAAATGAGGGATAAAAGGCAAATTCCTTTATCCCATAAAGAGTATCTTTGAAATGGAGCAAACATAATATTTACTGGTGAAATGTTGAAAGCTTGATGTCTGGTATCGGGAATGAGACAAGGATGCCTATTTATCATCACTTCTATTTGACAATGTACCAGAAGTTCTAGCCATTGCAATAAGATGAGAAAAAGATGAGAAAGAACTGGAAAAAAAAAAGCAATACTGTTATTACTCTCAGATGATGACTGAGATATAGAAATCCCCAAATACTTTAGAGATAATCTATTAGCGTTGGTAAGCAAATTGAGTGAGGTCATTGAATATGGTTATCAATGTTAAAAAGATCAATTGAATTTCTACACACATGAATGGAAAACTAAAAAGTGACATTTAAGAACTATCCCACATACAATTGCACCAGATAACATCAAATACCTAAGAATAAATCAGGGAAATCACTTTGCTGTTATTTTTCCAGCTTAGGGGCTTATAATTAGAATAGATACTCTTAGCAATTGGCAGAATCCACACTTCAGCTTTCTAAGCAATGCCTATATGGTGTAGGAAGGGACTGCTAGAAACTACTAGTTTCCTTTCTCTAGCAACAAGTCATCCCAAGAGAAGAGGAGAGATTAGTCTACCATCAGATTTGAGAATTGCAAGTTTAGTGAATGTCTTCACTAGTTTGGTCACTGCTAAAACTAATAAGCTTGAAAAATGATGGCAGATTATCATAAACTTCTAATTAGAAGACAACTTTAACTGGAGTTGCTGCTCCAGATGGAGTCTCCTTATTAAGCAAATTAAAACAGCCTTGGTATTTGATACGTAGCTTTTAGGTAACAAATGCTTTTTCCTTTGTAACAATCCAGAGAGAACAAAAGTAACATGTTGTTTTCACCTGCCAAAGCAATACTGCTACTTCCCAGCTTCAGGGAAATATAATAAAATATTCTTTTTCTATGCCACAATCAGCTCTGCAGAGACCCTGGCTGCCTCAACATTCCAGGCTACGTGCCCTTGATCCTCCTCCGAATGACAGCAAGCTATTAGGACCCGGAGAGTAGAAGAGTTGAGGGATTGAAGTGCTTTGGTAAAATGTACATGTGTGACAGGACTGAGAACTCAATCTGATGATAATACAAGGGCTTGTCTCCTCCATCAAGTTCCTGAGAATACAGGAGTATGATGGATATTCCTCCCAATGTCCCAATTTCCTACCCTTTGTCTGTGTTCCTCTAAGAAGGAGACAAGAAGTTTGGGTGGCCTTCTTACACTCTGAAAGCAGCACATTCCATATCTGAGTATGCAGCTTTGAGCCATCTACAAGGTAAAATAAAAAGCTTTTCAGCTTTGAGTGACCCAGAACAACAGAAGTCTTTCCAGATGATCCATGGTATGGTATGGTATGGTAAGCTTTATACTTGACCTTTAAAGACTAAGCAAACCAAATGGTCTTCAAATGCCTGTGGTAGGTGATAACACATAAAAAAGCATTAAGAAGCCCTGATGGTGGAATTGCATTGGAGGACTCAAGATTTTTTTTTTTTTTTGGGCCATATCTTTGCTGACATTTTTGCTTCCAAGATTTTAAATCTTATTGCCAATCTGATGGGTAAAAGGTGGTATCTTATTTTAATTTGCACTTCCCTTGTATGTAAGGAGGAGCACATCTTTATCAACCACTTATATTTTCTCTATATTCCCCACTAGATAGTAACCTCTTTGAAGTGCTGTAGTATTCAGTGTATATTAAGCACAATGTTCATATATAATTGGTATTTATGCCACCACAGCAATCTATATATTTAATGCAATCCCTATCAATATACCAACATTTTTGTCATATAACTAGAATAAAATAAAAGCTGTATGAAACCACAAAAGACCCTGGATAGCCAAAGCAATCTTGAGAAAGAAGAACAAAGTTAAAGGTAGCATAATTCCAGATTTCAAGATATACTACAAAGCTATAATATGGCACTGGTACAAAAGCAGACATATAGATAAATGGAACAGAACAGAGAGCCCAGAAATAAGCTACACTTACATAGTTGATTAATCTACAACAAAAGAGGCAAGAATATACAACAGGAAAAAGACAGTCTCCTCGACAAATGGTGTTGGGAAAACTGGACACCTACATGCAAAAGAATGAAACTGGACCCTTTCCTTGTACCATACAAAAATAAACTCAAAATGGGTAAAACAAACAAACAAACACAACAACAGAAAATCCAAAACCTAAATGTGAGACTTGAAACCATAAAAAACTCCGAGAAGAAAACATAGGCAGCAATTTCTCTGAGATCAAGTCATAGAAACATTTTTCTAGATAAGTCTCTTTAGGCAAAAAAAAAAAAAAAAAAAAAAAGGCAAAATTAAACTAATGGGATTACACGAAAATAAAAACCTTGTGTGCAGAGAAGGAAACCGTCAGCAAAAAGGCAACCTACTGAACAGGAGAAGATATTTGCTAATGACATATCCAGTAAGAGGTTAATAGCCAAAATATACAAAGAACTTAGAGAACTCAGCATGAAAAAAACAACCAATCCAATTAAAAAATGGGCAGAGGACCCGAACAGAATTTTTAAAATTATGATTTTTTGTACCTCCAAACACATTTTATTACAAGATAGTGTTCAGATTATTTTTGTACCATGCCTTAAAACTCTTTATTAATCTTTCTCACCTTATTTTTCTGGTGGTTTGAAATAATTTCTGAATCAAACTATATTTCACATATAGCTGCTTTCTACCAGAACAATCTTACCCAGTACACCTATTTTCTGAGTGGAAAATCAATTCATGGTCTCCCATTTCTTGATTCTTAGATTTTGTTAAAGATCATAGTCAGTTCAAGTGAAATGAGAAGTGGTTTGTTGGTTTTTGAGAAACAACTCCTGGCCTACTGTTAATATCAACCAGAAACTAACTGAAGGACCAAGAGACGCCAGGCAGCTACGTGATCCAAACTGCTCCATAGGAAGGAGATAGCATGTGCTCATCTAGCTATAAAGTTGGGAGTATCAAGCTGCTCTCTGCCATCAAGGGAAATCAGCAGATATTGGATGAGGACCAAGTAAGCTCTGAAGGCACAGGCAGGTAGTAGAGGTACGCCTGCTGTATTTTGCTTAATCTGCATGCATTGCCATGTGAGTACAGTAGGACCACTGAAGGTTAACTGAGAATTAAAACATAATGTCTAGTGATATGCCAAAACCATTAGAAGTGGAATGTTCTGTATTATCATCCTTTCAGAGGAGGCCCTGAAAAACGATACGGAAAGAAAGTCTTCTCAGTGGACAGAATTCTTAGTAGCCTGTTTGATTTTCAACTTTGCTTAGAGTAAGAGTTGATCTCAATGACTGGGTTGCCGATGGTCTGGCTGGATGTAAGGACTTGAGAACAGAGACGGGCAGACTGGTCTCACCCAGAATGGCTCTGGGGCCTGAACAGATATACATCCCCAATACAACTTAAAACACAAATACTCAGAAAATACCATAACTTCTAAAATTTAATCTCATGTATTTTAAGTCTAATTCTTTCCCAAATTGAACAAGGCAACAGTCTTGATAAATTAGACTCCTAAATGAATTTTGAAAGCATGCCCCCAAATTACAATGTCAATTTCAATCAATATTTTTGTTTATTTTTTGTGTTCATTGCCATTCAATTTTACCTACAGAAAATATTTAATGTTAATGAATGATTAAAAATCATATCAAGCAATTTCTGTTTTCATGCGTAAGGGATTAACTGGTATTTGGTCAGTCTTCCTCCCATAAACAACTACAAAACTGGACAAAGCACATGAAGCAACTGTTTCCTACTGTAGGGATACAATTTATCCTTTCGGACTATTTTCCAGGAGGCTGTACAATTTTGCATTCAAACTTGCAAGATATGAGAGTTCCATTTATTCTACATTCTCACCAATATTTGGTATTGCTAGTCTTTTAAATTTTAACCATGTTGCTGGCTGTGTAGTGCTGTATATTATGGTGGTTTTGGTTTCCATTCCCCAAATGAGTAACGATTTTAGCATTATCTTCATGCATTTATTTGCCATTCATAAATCTTCTCCAGGGACGCATCTGTCCGAAAATGTGCACATTTTTAGGTCGTTCATTTCTTGGAATTGACTCATCAGAGTTCTCTGTGTAATCTAGATACAGCCCTTTATAAAATATACCTTTTTCCTGTCTATGGCTTGCCTTTTCATTTTTTTAATAGAGTCTTTTGAAGAGCGTTTTTACTTTAAGGTAGTCATAATCATTTCAGTTTTCTTTTATGATTCATGCTTTCTGATTCCTATCGAGAAAATCTTTGCCTACCCCAAAGTCACAAAGATTTTCTAGGTCTTCTCATAATTATATAGTTTTAGCTTTTACACTTAGGTTTACAATCCACGTGGGATTAATTTTTGTGTATGGTGTGAGGCAACACTTGGCACTGATTTTTCTCTATGGATTTCCAGTTATTCCAGCACCACTGACTGAAAGCTATTTTTCCTCATTGAATTCACTGGGCACCTTGCTGAAAATAATTGTCATGTGTGTGGGTCTGCTTTATATATGGACTCTCCTTTCTTTCACTAACCTACATGTTTACCCTTGTGTCAATACCACACTTTCTTGATCACTGTAGTTTTACCCTAAATCTTGAAAGCAGATAGTGTAAATCCTTTTTTTGTTTTTGCCTTTTTTTAAAACCTCTGTAACTTTATTCTGACATGTTTTGCCTTATACTTTTTAAAACTTAAATTCAATTAATTAACATAGTGTATTATTAGGTTTAGAGGAAGAGTTAGTGACTCATCAGTCTTACATAAAGCCAGTGTTCATTACATCACATGCCCTCCTTAATGCCCATCACCCAATTACCCCAAGACCCCCACACCCACGTCCAGCAACCCTCAGTCTGTTTCCCAAGATTAAGAGTCTCTTAAGTTTTGTCTCCCTCTCTGATTTCATCTTGTCTTGTTTTTCTCCTTTTATTTTGCTATTCTTTTCCACAACTTTTTTGACTCTGCCAATTTCATTTCCATAAATATTTTAGCTTTTCATAGGATACAAAGAGAGAGAGAGAGAGAGAGAAAAGAAAGAACTCCTGGAATTTTAACTGGGATCATATTCAATCTTTAGATAAATTTGGGAAGAAAAGACATCTTAACAACATTGAGTATTCTAACCAATGAACATGATATACCAATACATTTAAGTCTTCTTTAAATTATCTCAAGTTTTGTAGTTTACAGTGTAAAGAGACTGCTTATTATTCTTATTCCTAAGACTTGTTTAATGATACCACCATAAATGATAATTTCTTAAAATGTATTTTCCAATTACTTTTGCTAGTAAACAGAAACTGGATATTTTTATATTGATCTGGTATCTTAAAAATTCTTCACAGGTTTCTTAGAAATTTCTAAATAGTCATGTCATCTGCAAACAAAGATAGTTTGGTTTCTTCTTTTCCAATCTCTATGATTTTTTTTTCTTGCCTTATTGCACCAGCTAGACCCTGGAATAAAACACTAATAAAACAGTAATAAAACACCTGGAATAAAACACCAATAAAACAGTAATGAGAGAAGGAATCTTTGCCATATAGTGGATTTTTTAAAAAAGCATTCAAAAGGGCGCCTGGGTGGCTCAGTGGGCTAAGCCTCTGCCTTCGGCTCGGGTTCTGGGATCGAGTCCCATGTCAGGCTCTCTGCTCAGCGGGGAGCCTGCTTCCTCCTCTCTCTCTGCCTGCCTCTCTGCCTACTCGTGATCTCTCTGTCAAATAAATAAATAGAATCTTTTAAAAAAAAAAGCATTCAAAATTTCACCACTAAGGTGTTAGCCTTATGGGATTTTAAAATTTTTTGTTATGTTTTGTTAAAGTCTATAATCAGAGATTTAGAAAGTTTGCTAGAACTTTGTCATGAATGGAAATTGAATTTTGTCAAATATTTCTCCTCAAGTGTAGTGAAGGATTATGTGACCTTCTACTTTATTCTGTTATGTGGAGAAATGTAATGATTGATCCTCGAATATTAAACTAAATCTGTATTCCTAAGATGAACCCTACTTGGTAATGATGTTATTCTTTTTTTACTGCTAGATTTAACTTGCTGGTATCTTTAGAAGATTCTGCATCTAGGCATATGAGCAACATTGACCTTTTTCTCTTTATAATACCTTTGCCAGTTTTTGCTATCATGGTAATTCTGAACTCACAAGAACTTGGGAAATGTTAACTCCTTTTCTTATTATCTGGAAGAGTTTGTGTTGAATTATTAATACTTCTTTTTAAAAATGTTTAGTAGAATTCATTGATGAAGGTAGCTGGGCCCAGAGTTTTCTTCACAAGAGTTTTTAACTGTAAATATAGGGCAACTGAAGTTCTCTCTCTTCTTGAGGAAGATTTGGTTATTTGTGTCTATTTAACTAGATTAAATTTATTGGCATAAAGTTGTTCCTAATATTTCCTTATAGTCCTTATAACATCTGAAAGATTTTTAATAATGTACCTATTTCATTCTTTTTTTAAAAAAGATTTTATTTGACAGAGAGACACACAGTGAGAGAGGAACACAAGCAGGGGGAGTGGGAGTGGGAGAAGCAGGCTTCCCACAGAGCAGGGAGCCCAATGTGGGACTCGATCCTAGGACCCTGGGATCATGACCTGAGCCGAAGGCAGACGCTTACTGACTGAGCCATCCAGGCACCCCCTATTTCATTCTTGATGTTGATTATTTGTCTTTCTTTTCCTGGTCAATATGGGTAGAGACTTATAAATTTGATTGAGTTTTTTAAAAAACAAGCTTTTGGCTTCATTGATTTTCTCTTTTGTTTGTTCATATCCCTATTTGTTTTCCACTCTTACTTTATTATTTCCTTTCTTATGTTTAGTTGTTCTTTAAATTTCCTAATTTCTTATAGGAAAAACTTACATGACTGATTTTCAACTTTTTTCCTTTTCTACTATTGGCAATTAATGTTACAAATTTCTGCCTAAGCACTGCCAGCTGAATCACAAACATATTGATATACGGTAATTTCACTTTCATTCAGCTCAAAATGGTGTCTAATTTTCCTTATGATTGCTTATTTGACCCATGTTTATAAGTTTTTAAAATGTTTTAATATGGCATTTCTTGGAAAATATCTAGGCACACTTAAAAAGAGTATAAATTGTGGGGCACCTGGGTGGCTCGGTCAATTAAGCATCTGCCTTCAGCTCAGGTCATGATCTCAGGGTCCTGGGATCAACCCCACATCAGGCTCCCTGTTTAGCGGGGAGCCTACTTCTCCATCTCCCTCTGCTTGCAGTTTCCCCTGCTTGTGCTCTCTCCGCCAAATAAATACATAAAATCTTTTAAAAAAAAGTGCATTTTGCTACCATTGAGTGGAATGTTTTATCAATGTCAGTTAAAAGTTGGTAGATTCTGCTGTTCGTCTTCTTCCTCCTTACTAATTTTCTTTCTACTTCTATTTGTTACTGAAAGAAGTACTGAAAATCTCTAAATATAATTATAAATGCCTGGCTCCTTTGCTTCAATTTTGTTATTTAGGATTATTAGGTCTTCTTCTTCTTCTTTTTTTTTTTTAAGATTTTATTTATCTCTCAGAGAGGGAGGGAGAGAGAGAGAGAGAGAGAACACGCACTCACACGAGTATACAACAGGAGGAACAGCAGGCAGAGGGAGAAGCAACCTCCTGGCCGAGCAGAGAGCCTGATGTGAGACTCAATCCCAGGACTCTGGGATCATGACCTGAGCCAAAGGCTGACGCTCAACCGACTGAGCCACCTAGATGCCCTAGGATTGTTATATCTTCTTGATGAGCTGACTCATTATTGTGAAAATGTTCTTCTTTATCCCCATAATACTTGCCCTATAATCTTCCTTGTCTAATAAAAATATAGGCATCTCAGCTTTCTCTAAATTTGTGTTTGTATAGTTTATCATTTTTATCTATCCTTTCACTTTAAAAAAAAAGATTTATTTATTGGGGGGGAGGAGCAGAGGGAAAGGAGAGAATCTCAAGCAATCAAGCCCCAACGTGGGGTTAAATCTCGCTGTGAGATCATGGCTTGAGCTGGAATCAAAAGTAAGATGCTCAACTGACTGGGTCACCCAGGCACCCTTCTATCCTTTAACTTTTAAATCTATGCCTTTATATTTAAATTAGGTTTCCATATATATGGATCTTGCTTTTATATGTAGTCTTGTTTTAAAAAATTTTTTTCATCTCACAACCTATACCTTTTATTTATTTATTTATTTTTTAAAAGATTTTATTTATTTGACAGAGAGAGAGAGATCACAAGTATGCAGAGAGGCAGGTAGAGAGAGAGGAGGAAGCAGACTCCCTGCTGAGCAGAGAGCCCCATGTGGGGCTCGATCCCAGGACTCTGAGATCATGACCTGAGCCGAAGGCAGAGGCTTAACCCACTGAGCCACCCAGGCGCCCCATCACAACCTATACCTTTTAATGGGCATATTTAAACCATGCACATTTAATGTAATTACCTAAATCAGTGACTGACAAACTTTCTGTAACAAAACCATATGGTAACAAACTATATGGCTACATATAGTGTCTACCACGTATTTATGTGTGTGTTATATATATATATATATATATTGCTTTAAAACCATAAATATCCAGTAATACAGGGGTACCTGGGTGGTTCAGTGGGTCGAGTATCTGCCTTTGGCTCAGGTCATGATATCCCGTGTCCTGGGATTGAGCCCTGCGTCAGGCTCTCTGCTCAGCAGGGAGTCTCCTTCTCCCTCTCCTTCTACTCCTCTCCTGTGCACAAGTGCACTCTCTCAAATAAATCTTTTTTTTTTTTTTAAGATTTTATTTATTTATTTGACACAGAGAGATCACAAGTAGGCAGAGAGGCAGGCAGAGTGAGAGGGGGAAACAGGCTTGATGCTGACCAGAAAGCCCGATGTGGGGCTCGATCCCAGGACCCTGGGATCATGACCTGAGCTGAAGGCAGAGGCTTTAACCCACTGAGCCACCCAGGCGCCCCTAAATAAAATCTTTGAAAAAAATCTGGTAATATGTACAATAAAATATTATTCAGCCATAAAAACAAATGAAAATTCTAGCATATACTACAAAATGAACAGATCTTAAAAGACACTATGCTAAATGAAATAAACGAAAAAAAGAATACTGTATGATTCTGTTTTTATGACTTACCTAAAGTAGTCAATCACATAATCTATGGTCTATACAAAACTTAACATTACTTAATACTTAAGAATGTAGAAAAAAACAAAAAACAAAATACTTAAGAATGTGGGTTTAGTCTGCCAAAAAAAAAACCAACTTAAGAATGTGGGTTTAGTCTGCCAGATTCTAATTCTACTTTTGCCATTTACTAGATGTGTGACTATGGGAAATTTATTTACATTTATGATGCCTTTATTTCATAATCTATAAGTTAGGGATAATCAGATATAATAGCACCAATGTCATTGGGACTTTTTGAAAATTAACTGAGATGTTTAAGTGTGTGATTAATGTAAGAACCCAGCAGGGTAGGTGAGAATCAGAAAGGGTAAATGAATTAGACCTAGATATTTTTCATTTTTTTAGTATTCTTAAGAAAAAGCAACAGGACTTCTAAATCTGTTTGCAGATAAATTTCGCAGATAAATTTAAACTCTGTTAAACTGTACAGAACATTATGTCACCTTACTCTAACCTTATAAAAAAGAGGGAATAATAAACAAGGATTTTTCAAAAAGCAAGATATAGGATTACTGTTCATCTCATGTCATTTAGCAATATATATACTCCATGCCTTCTTTATTAGATTGAACATTTTAATTTACAGCTTTTACTTTGGATTGACCCAGTAATCAGTATTAGTTGTGACCCTAAAATTATCATTAGAGATTTCACTAAGTGAAGTATAAAACACAAATCAGAAAGGTTTCCATTTAAATTAAAGAATTCTCATGCTTAAGTAATGAATTCCCCATTATTTTTGAGGGATATAGATAGCCAGGGGTTTATGGTATTCAAACTGCATCAGAGATGCAAGAAATGTAATAAAATATAGCCAGCTTTATTTCCTCGTTCAAATTTTCGATATCTGGTACTTTCTCAAGTCTCCCACATTTATATACTTTTATAATTTTATATGTTCCTGTTACACACATAAAATATGCACATCAGTAAATGAGTAAAAAAGTATAAGTTAAAAAATTAATATAAATGTCTTATTAAATCTTATTAAATCATATCTGCTACATTTCCCATTAGCTTTTTCACATGACTTTTAATTTAAACCAAACAATAATCTGAAATAATATATTTTAGCTTTATTTGTCTTATCTGATGTACTGAATCAGAAAATATAATTCTGTAAGTGCTATATATGCAAATAATATGCTGTAATTGATACTATAACACATACCAAAGATTTAATTTTAGAATCAGCTTAAGCCATGTTGAGATTATATACTACATTTTTTGCTATGAATAATTTGGTGAGACGCTTTTATATTTGTTTTATGAAATGGAAAAGAACCAATATTCTTAGAAAGACAAAAAATTTAATTCAGTTCTAGCATGTAAAATATACAGATTTACACTGGATGTTGTTATTAGCAGTGTAGTTTGGTGGGGGTGGGGGTGGAGTGGTAGTTATATACTAATAAAGACAAGAATGAGAACAACTAAGTAGCTTTTACTTATGATATAAACTGGGGATGTGATCTTAATTCTTTGAGGATAAAGCAATAAGGCAGTTTTCATTCCCATTTTGTTTTAAAAGACTTCAGGCATTCTTAAGACTTTTTATTTTTTCATTTTTATCACACCAGTAACCAGACATTTCAAAAATAGATGGTTGAAATAGTAGCAATTTAGGATTATGAAGCTGTTAAGTGCTTCACAATGTTGATGTAATATAGCAATTATAGACCTTTGTAATTCAGCAAAAAGGCTTTGTTTTCTTGTTACTCATATTGAAACTATACAATAAGAATACCTCTTTATTTTCACAGAAAAGGACTTAAATTTTTAAAAATCTTTGCATTAATGTTTTGACCATTGTTATGAACTCACCATTGAAATTTATTATTTTGTAACTAAAAATAAAATGAAGCACTAAGGGGAAAAAGGTTGTATAATGTTAGAATTTTGATTAGCAATCACAGCTGCACCAGAATTAGTTTCTATAGCAACAGGAAGAAATAATGTGTTGAATTGCAATGCAATACAAGATTACTCTTTACAGATTGCAATTCAAAAGAAAATCTTTAAAGAATTTTATCTTAAAAGAGTTATTAATCTTTTATCCATCATAATTCTCTTAGAGAAAATACTTAATTATTCTAGTCTACTTCCCCTGAATCCTGTTTTAACTCATTCAAATTAATATGTTTCAAAAAAGACTGAAAATTTAATATACCTGAACAGTAAGAATTTTGGCTACTGTCTTATTTGCGTTTTAACATAAAAATGCATGGACTCATTCTTACACACTGTATAGAAAGAGTATGTTTCCTAGGCCCATTAGAATCTATAAAGAAAAGCCTAATGGGTCTTGTTGGAATAAGAATTAAAAGCAATAAACAAATTCAACATTTGAATCAATATGAAACGAATCCTCCCTTTCATCAATGCGCACTCCCTTGTCCAAATTATGATTGAGAAACTACACTACTGTGAGTATTCAGAGTGTACATCTCCCTTACTTTAGTAAAAGACAAGCATTAAATTTCATATGCTGCCCATACTATTTCTAACAGTGAAAAATATTATTTCATGGCATCCATTCCAGTCCTAGCTATTTTTGGAAACTAATTAAAAGCATATGCCTGAACCTTTTATGTATTTTGCCCTTATAATGAGACCTATTACTGTGGCTTACTCTATCCATCTGAGTTCCAAAGTATCTTTGGGGTTACCATGGATACCAGTGACAAGCATTCTCCCACAACTGCTTTATGTGTCTTATCAAACACAAGAAAACTGACATGGCAGGAATCAAGCCATCTAGACACCATGAATTTCTAATTGTACTAGTTTTTGTGTTTTTTAGAAAAAAAACACATATATATATTTAAACAAAGCAGCTGACCAGCAACTTATTTAAAAAATCTGAGTAGACATCAAATCACTGGGTAAAAAATAAGAGGTTATAAAAGAAAAGGTACAAACAGGGACGCCTGGGTGGCTCAGTTGGTTAAGTGGCTGCCTTCGGCTCAGGTCATGATCCCAGCGTCCTGGGATCGAGTCCCACATCGGGCTCCTTGCTCGGCAGGGAGCCTTCTTCTCCCTCTGCCTCTGCCTGCCACTCTGTCTGCCTGTGCTCGCTCGCTCTCTCTCCCTCCCTCTCTGACAAATAAATAAATTAAAAAAAAAAAAAAAAAAGGTACAAACATTGAAACAGATCAGTTCAACAGTCCATCAGTGATTCATAGGGTCCACAGTAAAACCTGAAAGCCCAAAATAAACTTGGGCTTTGAGATCTTCAGTAATGAAAACTCCTAATTATATTAAGGACAATATATAATAGGGTCACTTGTATCATACAACCCATAACAGAAAATGTCCAAGAAGTCATTATGAGAACATACAGGATGTCCAGGGTTAACTGTTGGCTGTCAACAAAAATATTTTTGCAACATTGAATAGAATGCTTTTTTTTTTTTAAATTATCAGGCAAAATCACCAGTAAAAACTGTTTAGTCTATATCAGAAATCATCTCATTCTAACTGTACTTTTGGCTTATTGTAGCAGTCTAATTTTTCCTAATAAATTAAAACCTTTTATTAAACATCTTTTTAAAAAATCAAGAACTGAGTATCAAACATGACTTCTAACAAGAAATATTTTCAGCATCTCCTTTTGTGACTTACATTTTAAAAAATGGCATAAATATATAAGGAGTGGTGAGACAGATTTCCTATCAGTTATATAATTTAATTTTTAAAAACAAATGTAGACACATAAGCCATAAGTTTCATTCTCTTCAAACAATATAAATCGCAAGAATTACATTATTAAATGTAGACAGATATGTCCTTTAAATGAATGTTTAATTATTCTAACTTTAACGATGAAAAAACTTTAATCTGGTAATACATATTATTCCATCTAAAGACTTGTGACTTAAAGATCATATAGATTAAGCAAACACAATGTTTTCCTTGCCTAATATGTGAATATATGACTTACTAAGGGAAATCCCTGGAATTTACAAGTATTACATATAAGTTACACATTCAGTCGGATACAGTGAATTCCACACAGAGGTTCCAAGTCAAACCTCACAATGCCTCAATTTCTCCATCTGTAGAATGGGAAAGAATCTTTTATAGTTACTGAACGATTATAAAAAGTTTCCAAATAGAAACCATAAGAACAGTTAAAGGAAATAAGACTACTTCATTTAAATCAAAATTAGATTGTATTTATTTGAAAGAGAGAGAGATCACAAGTAGGCAGAGAGACAGGCAGGGG
>PISX010028557.1:0-21357 GCA_004024625.1 Mellivora capensis | reverse complement strand
ATAGCAGCAATGGCCACGGTCGCCAAACTGTGGAAAGAACCAAGATGCCCTTCCACAGATGAATGGATAAGGAAGATGTGGTCCATATACACTATGGAGTATTATGCCTCCATCAGAAAGGATGAATACCCAACTTTTGTAGCAACATGGACGGGACTGGAAGAGATTATGCTGAGTGAAATAAGTCAAGCAGAGAGAGCCAATGATCATATGGTTTCACTTATTTGTGGAGCATAACAAATAACATGGAGGATGTGGGGAGATGGAGAGAAGGGAGTTGAGTGAAATTGGAGGGGGAGGTGAACCATGAGAGACTATGGACTCTGAAAAACAACCTGGCAGGTGGTGGGTATTAGGGAGGGCACGTATTGCATGGAGCACTGGGTGTGGTGCAAAAACAATGAATACTATTACGCTGAAAAGAAATTTAAAAAAATTTTTTTAATTTAAAAAAAATTAAAAAGCCAAATTAGATTAAAAAAAAAGAAACATGGACATTTATTATTATAAAATCAACTGGTTTAATAAAAAAGCATTAATTTAAAGATTTTTTAAAATTGCCTAACAAAAATGGCTTGCCAGTACATTCAATTTCTAGTTTCTGATAAACAACTGTTGATGTAGCACAACAAACCAAATTTTCACATTCTCCACTTGGGAAATATGCCCTGTAGATATTTAATAATGCATTCTGCCTTTTTGAAATTATTATATTAATATATACAAACTTACCTTCAGGATCTGTTTTAATTACAAATGTGTCATGCATAAAACATGTGGAATCATTTCAATATGCTCATTATCCTTTGCCCCATTCTTCAATTCACAAGGCAAGTTTAATTGTGGTATATTCATCAACTCTTCTTTAGTCTTAAGATTTCTGCAGATATTAGTTCAGCTGAAATTCCTAGAATATAGTCCTCTGGCAGGCTACCCCTGATTGGGTTCCACTTCAGAGGACAGTATTAATCAATGTACTGGAAAACACATAAGCACCAAAACCACATTAAATTAAGCTCCATCCCATAGGGTTCTGATTATGGAAATAGATTCACATATTTTAGTAGATAATATTAGCAGCCACAATTCTTTCTCAAATGAAACCTGAAGCAGTCGTGCAGATTAGCACAGGTTTAACATTTTAAAACTTAGCTTTTATTCAGGCCCGGGAAGAAATGATTGTAGCCTCCCTGACTATTTATTCTCCCCACTTCACTAAGGTAACATGAAACTTAATTATACTTATGTTGAGGCCATTTGCTCTTCTGTAGTTTATGTTTCTATGAGTGCTGAATCATTAAATACTTGCAGCGGAAACATTGAAAAAAAAAATCCTTTCCCCAAATCAAGAGACTCAAGAAATCCCAAACTACCTGAGGCTGAAGGGATTGATATTAGTTGATATAGTAATACTTATTTGAGACAATAAGCCAGAATTTGATTCTCAGATGAGAAGCAAAATGGAAAGCAACAGAGGGTAAAATAAAAAGCCAAACTCCTAAGGAAAACTAGAGAACTTCAGGAGAAAAATAAAAGTAAGAAGTTATTAGAACTGGGTGGTGGTATTAAACATCGAGGGCATCTTAGGTGATTTTTTTATAAGGGTGAGGTACCCTGAGGAAAAGGGTCTAATCGAACTGGTGCTCAAGTGGCTAAAAGGAAAGCAATTTAACCAGTCATCAAAAAAGTGGTTTTGAGACCCAGACTTTAAAAAAAAAAAAAAATTATCCCAATAAGAAAAGATGAGACCAGAGAGAAAGAGCTTTATCTTTATACTAGAGCAGTTGTTTTTATCCCTTTCTTTCCTAGCATGACACATATGACAAATGATGTTTCAAGACACATTCCCCACAAGTGCAAACACTTTTTACATTTCATCTTTCTCTCTTCAACTTTGGAATCATAATATGTGACTATATCATCTTGGTGGGATAAGCACTCTAATGTGTGGGAAAGGTAATTATTAATTACTTGGAATATACCTCACAAATTACTCTGAATTACAGGTTGTTAACCAACCAAAGGTAAGACAAATTAGGAAAGGTGACTAGAAATCCCCAGAGAAGGCCAAAGCATCTGACTACTTATAATAAGCTCATGAAAGTCCATAGGTTAAAAGAATTCAATATTCCCCAAAGCCTCATTGGATTGAGCTCTGTCACTCACGCTACCAGTACTCCATACTAGCAGCCAAGATAGCTGGACAAAGCTCACACTACCTGCTATTTCAAGATTAGGAAATCAGAATAAACAAAATCCAATGCAAATTTTAAAAGTTACAACCTATGCATCTTAAATTTGGGGAATCCTTTTGAAATCTATCAGCTCACACCCCCAATACAGAATTTTCCAAACTATGCTCTATAAAGGATAGATTGAGAAAACAAAAGTTGGCCACCCAGGGAAGTTGCTTCTGATTTGGTTCTGGTCAAAAATACGAAGCTAAAGGGACACTGGGTGGCTCAGTCAGTTAAGTGTCTGCCTTCAGCTCAAGTCATGATCCCAGGGCCTTGTAATAGAGTCCCACATCTGGCTCCTTGCTCAACAGGGAGCCTGCTTTTCCCTCTGACTGCCCCTCTCCCTCTCTCTTTCTCTCTGACAAATAAGTAAAATCTTTAAAATAAATAAATAAGCATTTTAAAAAATAATGAAACTAGAAACCCACTACAAGGTACCAAAATATACAGAGAAAGATCAAAAAGTCTTTCTCATTTCACATCTTTTAGGAAGCTTATTTTGTGCACATCTCTGTTTTTTTGAGATGCAGTACTTATTATCATTACTATTCAGACTGAAATTGAAGTACATACACCCCACAACTTTATTTAATTTCTCTGCTTTGTCTCATCTCTCCATTAAGATTGCAAATTTCAGATAATCAGGATTGTACCCCTCTTAGCCCTTAGAGCAATGCTAATCATATAAATTCTTATATGATTAACTAATAAAGCAATGTTAATTAATTCATACCATTTCCCTAACACTGTTTTCTTGCTGTCTATTGTTTTCTGTGGATTTATTTAAATGCTATTATAGTTAAACAAAACAAGTGGTATTTGTGTGTGTGAGAGTAACTACTAAAGGCAACTGGCAGATGTCATGAATTGAGAATTAAGAAAAATATCTGCCTTTAATCAGATACATCATCAAAAACTAAATATCTTTTTAGTCTTAGACAGGAACTGCTTTTAGCATGGGAATATTAGCAAACTCTTGGAATAAACAGACCAAAATGCATATCAGACTCTAAGGAATCTTTTTGTTCTACATATTATACTCCTAATGATACAAGTTGTGTTTATTTTAAAGATTTTATTTATTTACTTGACAGACAGATCACAAATAGACAGAGAGGCAGGCAGAGAGAGAGGGAGAAGCAGGCTCCCCACAGAGCAGAGAGCCTGATGTGGGGCTCGATCCCAGGACCCTGAGATCATGACCTGAGCTGAAGGCAGATGCTTAATGACTGAGCCACCCAGGCACCCAAGTTGTGTTTAATATGTGATTCTAATGGTTTCTTTTTGCATCAATCTTACTATAGAAAGTTATCTACTCCTAGTATTACTTTCTTTAAAAAAGCTCTTACCAAGATAAGTCTGAGAAAATGTAAATCTAAGCAAGATAGCTTAGAAAACTAATTCATAGAGATTCATACTTAAAGACACATTATCTTTTTTATTTTATCCTAAAGAGATGAACTTTATTCTTATTCTGAGAGCTAAGAGGGCCACAAAAGGGTTTCAGCAGAGGAATGAAATGACCAGATTTGTTTTAGGAAGATTACTTTGGCATGTGGGGATATGTCAAAGAGGATGCATTTAAAAAATGGAATCCAGTTAGTAGGATATGGCAGTTACCCACATGAAAAGAAATCTATACTTCTACTAAGGCAGTGTGACAAGACGAACAGATACAGGAAATGGACTCAAAAGATTTTAAGGAGGCAGTATCTACAGTAACTAGATTGTGTATCGAGTTCTTAAAAAGGAAGAGGTTTCAGAACAACTCATTGATTTTTGGCTTGGGAAACTTGGAGGATACTGATGCTATTAATCAGAGAATTCAGGAATAAAGGCATATTTGGAAGGAATAGAGTATGAATTCAGTTTAACATATTAAGATTTACCTATAGGCTAAAAATGGAGGTCAATTCAGCTTCAGTGTAAATTCAGCTTCAAGATCAACTTTAATTGTAAAGTCATGGTGTTAGATGATTAGTGCATAAATATATTAAAGTCACTACTCAGGACAAAGGTAGAACTAAAAGCAGTGCTCAGGATGGGTGAGTCATGTGATATTTCTAATAAATGTGCAAGAGAAGCAAGTTAGTCAATAACCCCAACAAGAAGGGTATAAGGGGTAGTCTAGCCAGTTACCTAGAGCCCCCAAGGAAGTACAACATGAAAAGAGGAAGAAAAGTTCTGAAATGGACAAAGGATGCTGACCTCACCTCACCCCTTCCCAGATCTGTGGTTTGGAACACCAAAGAGGAGCTCAGTCACCTGGCCAGGATGTGAAAGGGGTGGGACTTTGGAGGAATCCCAGGCACTGTAATTTCTTTTTGACCTTCTGGTATGCAAACCCTAGATGAGAAGAAGGGCTTGGCCTTTGAAGGAAAGAAAAGGCCATAGAAGAAAAAGACTCTCCTCCCCCCTGGCCCCTGCAAAAAGGGCACTCACATACAGCCTAGGTTCCGCCAACTCCATGTCCCACACTCCACCTTGAAGCAGTCATACAATGGCACAACCAACTTGAGAAATTCTTCAAGGCACAGACAGGCAGCAGTTTAAATGACAAGCAGAACAAGAGGCATATTGTGCACATTAAGTATTCCAACATATGATATCCCTTAAGTAACATCAACAGAGTAGGAAAAGACTCCCAAAACTCACTTCATGTTTAAAGGCACCATTTTCTATCATGAGAATGTATTCCTTGGTCTGCTGTAATTTGACAACTAGACGGAAGAGGTGGGGAAGCCAGGGGGCAATAGATATATCAATTGGAAGAATAGCAGGTGTTAGTAATCATAAACATAAAATATCTTGGTATTTTTCTACTCTAAAATGTTAACTTCCATAGGAGGGGCGTGCCTGGGTGGCTCAGTTAAATACCTGCCTTCAGATCTCGGGATCCTGGGATGGAGCCTTGCCCTGCTGGGCTCCGTGCTCAGGGGAGATCTGTTTCTCCCTCTGCCCCTACCCCTGCTTATGCAACTGCTCATGCTCTCTCTCAAGTATATAAAATCTTTTAGAAAAAAAAACAGATTCTCTCTCTCCCCTCTCCTCTCTCCTACTCTGCACATGCTTTCTCTCTCTCAAAAAAAAAGAAAATGTCAAGGTATCCTAAGGGCTTTCCAAAATTAAGAATATCTCCTATCTCTCCAAGACTGTGTTTTGGTTGTTTGGATCCCCATGAAAAAGAAATCATATAAGAGATAAAACTTGTTAAAAGATTTTACTCTCTATTTCTTATCAAACGCAGGGCCCAGTAGTACTGCCTGCACAATTCCTACCTATGCCTGAAAATAAGATACCACAACCATGTCAACATTCCTAGGTTTGAGGGATGAAAATCCCTTGGCAGTGAGTTTTTCTGGGTGACAGAGGGATGGTCCTTGAACTTGATAGAGTTAATCCTCCATAGGTGTGAAAACAGTCTTATCAAGGCAGGGCAAAAGGTGGAAGCAAGGGTAAGAAGCCGGTACTCTTCCCACCCCCATACACTGTTTCACTCAGGCAAGAAGTTATATTCAAATTATACGGCTAGTCATAATTTTCCCTAACCTCACAAGAGCAACCTAGGGAAACACATAAGGCAAACGACCACGATTGCTAAATGAAAGGGTTTCTAGCAGATATGTAGGCCTTCCTTGTTTTCTTGTATTGATTATATAGCCCATCTCTGGGAAAGGCAGTGTTAAAAAACAATTCAACTGAGTAAATTTGGAGATCTAATTGGCTTTATCAACAATTCATGAGTCGTTAGCCTCTTATCTAGCAAACAGAAGAGAGCTCTGAGTAGTTATACAAAATGGAAGGCTTTTATAACCAGAAGCAGGATGGGACATAGAAGGTAAATGGGTAGATTAAGCTGCTCAAGAAATTCCAGGCTGAATGGTTTACAATTCCACTACTGGGAGAGGCTGAGGCTGACACTGCAGTTAGGTTAGGTATTAAGTCTGGGTGGGGCTAGCAAAAGGACTCCATTTGGGGCCTATTGTTTCTTTTTTTTTTTTTTAAGCTTTGTTTTTGTTTTGTTTTGTTTTGTTTTGTTTTGACAGAGATTACAACTAGGCAGAGAGGCAGGCAGAGAGAGAGGGGAAGCAGGCTCCCCGCTGAGTAGAGACACCCCCACCCCCCATGTGGGGTTCTATCCCAGGACCCTGGGATCATGACCTGAGTCTAAGGCGGAGGCTCAACCCCCTGAGCCACCCAGGCGCCCCCTATTGTTTCTTTTTAACAGCACAAAGACTATGGTTGCCTCACTTACACACAGCAGTTGGTGGTCACAGTCCAGGCATCCTATCTGCTTCCCATGAATGGGAAAAATAATTTTTTAAAAATTTTTATTTATTTATTTGATTGAGAAAGGCAAAGCACGAGCAAAAGAGGGAACACAAGCAGGAGGACTGGGAAAGGGAGAAGCAGGCTTCCCTCTGAGCAGGGAGCCCAATGTGGGGCTTGATCCCAGGACCCTCTTCTCTTCAGTGTCAGGTCTTATGAAGCAGATTGTTCCAAGGTTCTATCTATACAAAATCACTTCTGTCTCTGCATCTTAGACTCAGCTTCAGTCCCAAAGCAATAAACTTACTATGACCGATTATGATAATTAATGCATTGAACTCTAAAGAGCTCATTTTTGGGGCGCCTGGGTGGCTCAGTGGGTTAAAGCCTCTGCCTTCAGCTCAGGTCATGATCTCAGGGTCCTGGGATCAAGCCCCGCGTCGGGCTCTCTGCTCAGCAGGGAGCCTGCTTCTTCCTCTCTCTGCCTGCCCCTCTGCCTACTTGTGATCTCTGTCTGTCAAATAAATAAATGGAATCTTTAAAAAAAAAAAAGAGCTCATTTTTGAAACTGTGAAATCCTTTGCAATGATAAGCATCCCTGTTAATCTGGAGAATTCCAGCATACAGGAGGTCCAAAAGGCACAGTGGAAAAAACTGACAGAAGGCAGTTGAAGGGTTAGTTTGAGAGAAAGGGGTCACAGCACAGAGCCAAGCTAGAATAGCCATATTGGAAAGGACACAGGCCTAAATGGGTTGACATTTCAGGGACATAAAAGATGACAGAGCTAGAGGCAAAGTGAAATTAGCCAGGCACAGTTCTGCCTGGAATGCATCACAGGTTACTATGCTGAGACACAGTAAGGAATTGAGTGTTGCCTTGTTATTGCTGTATAAGCAGAAATCTCTACAGAGGACTGATGTGCTCTGGGCTCTGAGCTGAAAACTGGTTGGGAAAAAAAAAGTTTTATGCTTTAGCAAATTACAGGCACTAGTACACTGAGTTGTCAGGTGAGGGTGAGGCCCATGTCAGAATGGAAATAACCAACATTCTGGCAACCTTTTAAAGAAGCAAAGCAAAATGACATTAAGATGATCTCTGTCCTCAAAGTCAAACTCACATGATTCCTGTTCTACTTTTATCTTTACACATAACTTTCCAATCAGCCTGCTTCTATTCTATACTCTGCAAATCTGGCAATTATAAATTATAAGCCCAGGATGTGTCTGTCTTGTTTTATACCATATCCCTAGCATGTAGTACAGTGCCTGATAACTAGATACATAATAAATATTTGTTGAACTAATGAATGAATTAAATTTTTACCCAAGTGCCACATACTCTATCATCATATCTCTCACTTTACCACAATATATTGAAAAATTTAAGAGACAACTTCTAAAATATTCTTACATCATTTTTCAGCCCCTTTTTCTTGGATATGTACATAACTATTATATCATAGATTAAGGACTTAGGGCAGACTCTAATAATTGAAATAAGTAGGATACTAAGAATATAATGAAAGTAAAAATACGTTATGTCAACACATTAAGTCTCCTAGGTTTCACTGAGGTGTGATTAAGCTTCAGATATTCATTCCATCCCTACGTGCACTACACTTCTATCAGGCAAATGTACTCTTTGCTGTATTTGGACAGAGGGTGGTAATGTGGAGGGACTGGTACATGACTATCAGAACAAAAGCAGCTATATAACTTTAAAGAGAAATGTCTTGACATTTATAGAACAAGTTTTCTAAAATATTAATTTCCAGGGGTGCCTGGGTGGCTCAGCAGGTTAACCATATGCCTTCGGCTCTAGTCATGATCTCAGAGTCCTGGGATTGAGCCCCACATTGGGCTTCCCTGCTCAGCAGGAAGTCTTCTTCTCCCTCCCCATCTGCCCCTCCACCCTACTCATGCTCTCTCTCTCCTCCTCTCAAATAAATAAATAAAATCTTTTTTAAAAATTAAAAATAAATTTTAGAAAATTAAAAAATTTTTTAAATATATTAATTTCCACAGGTATATCAGCAGTAAACTGTGGGCACTGGGAAAAAACATGACATAAAAAACATGACTGGTGGGTTGGGCCTCTGCCTTCAGCTCAGGTCATGATCTCAGGGTCCTGGGATGGAGCCCCAAATCGGGCTCTCTGCTCGGTGGGGAGCCTGCTTTCCCCTCTCTCTCTCTGCCTACTTGTGATCCCTCTCTGTCAAATAAATAAATAAAATCTTAAAAAAAAAATGACTGGTGATCTAAGAAATTCAGTAAAATCCTAATTAAGGTACCTTTTGCATAACAATTTTTTTTGAGAGAGAGTGAGAGAACATGAATGGGGTTTGGGGAGAGGGGATTAGGGCAGAGGGAGAAGGAGATACAGAACCCCTACTGAGCAGGGAGCCCAACAGGGACCCTGAGATCCCAAGACCCTGAGATCATGACCTGAGCCAAAGACAGATGCTTAACCTACTGAGCCACCCAGGCACCCCCTTCATAATTACAGTTCTTACCAGTATATGTGTTTTAGCAAATGCATGTGAATACCTCAGAGAAATGTGGCACAGATTTGTAGCCCTTAAACATTTCAAAAAAATAATTACTTCTAAATACAAAAAAAATAAAAAGGACTAATACTCTCCTGGTATTATAAGTTCTACCACTTTAGCAACTTTAAATTATTTAGAAACTATGCATTTACAATTGAGCTAATATTATAGAACAGCCTGGAGTTATTCAAATCATTACCTTTCTCCATTCATAAATATGGAAGAAAACTATTTTGCTTGGAGAAGACTTTTCCACCATGAAGAAAGTATGGGTATTCACTCTTTCAGTAATCTGCCCATCTTTAACTGTCTTCTAGCGTTCTGTTCCACTGAAATGGCTCCCCTCCCCCCAGGAAACCCATGAATGTTACTATAAAATTAAATCTTCCTTAATATTTTTGTAGCCCTGAATCTTCAGTTAATCCTCTTCTAGAAAACTCTTCCATTCGAAAAGAAAAGAAAAGTACATTTGAGACCTGACTCTGCCTGTAGATAAGACAGTAAACTCTCACTTAACCTCACTGGGCCACCTAACTAAAAAAGAAATAATATTTACCTTACAGGTTGATTTGAGAAAAATAAGACACTGTGTGTAGTATTTCTTTGTAAACTGTAAAGTCTTATAGACCTATTAATGTCTTAATATTTGGCAACTAAAATTGACTCGTTCCATCAAAGATATGTCATCCCTACATTCATCTTCAACTTAAATGCTAACAATCCAATCCAATTCCAAAAAAATATGTTTACTACATTAAACATTTATTCAGTAAATTTTTCTATATTCAGTGTACTAGAAGCTAAAGATCCAAAAAGGAATGCTCAAGGAAGAAGGAGAAAATCATATGGGCTCAGCTGTCCCAATGTTTTTAAAGACAATAGAACAACCTTGAGCCATGTTGTATATAAGCATAATCAAAATGCTTGACTTTCTTTAAGTATTTTTTTCCCATTTTTCTCTCTTTGTTCACTTGCTAAATTTCAAGAATGCTGAGAGGAAACAAAAATTTTATTTAATTAAAAGCTTTCAGAGCACTGTGTTGCTACAGAAAACACTGTGTCCTCAGAGACAACAAACCACCCTTCCCATCAATACATTTAAAATCATAGTGTACTGTAATATCAAACTTATTTCTTAGTTTTAACACATGGAAAGGTTGACAGAATCTCTCAAGTCCCTGATTCTTTCATTAACTACCTAACTTCATCAGAGACCCATAAACACATGTTTCTGGTCCTAAGCCCCTAAGACCTCTCCTATTTGGGTAAGCTTAGACAGACCTTGCCAGCCAAGGCTATAGTCAGACTCTCCATGTGTCTTTTATTCCCTATCCTAGTGCCTGCTAGGCTTCCCAAGTGTGGAAGTGAAAGGGGAGGTAGCCTAGAGCCCATCTTACCAGGCATATTGGAGAGAAGAAGAGAGAGGACAATGGAAAGAAAGAGAAGAGGAAGAGATCCAAAATACATTACCACTTCCTAAAAATTCATGTGGAAAAAGCCCTTTTAACCTCTTTATACTTCCCTCTCAAACTTTCTCTATTATGCCAAGGTCAACCCCATAGTCGGTTGTATGCACCTGAGGACTCCATTCCAGATCTGAGTTACTTTTCCCTAGAAGGGAGGGAGAGGGAAGCATGAGTTCCTTGAGCCCACAGAGACCAGAGTAAGCCACTAAGAATACCAATTTAACCACTTCAATGATAGTTTTCTTTCATGAAACTCAGTCCTGAAGATATCAAAATGATAAAACCATTCACAAAGAAGGAAATTTAAATGGCTATTTTTTTTTCAAATGAGCATGCAAAATTATTTGGACCTGCCCATATCTGCTATGACCATTAAGCTCTTGTTTTTTAATTTTTGGTGAGCTAAGAGAACAGAGTCCTCTCCCTACCGAATGCCCTAAGTACATCTCAAACTCAACTTTAATGATTTGAGTTGGGTTAAAATATATGTAAAGATTGGCCTTTGAAATATTATTACTTCCAAGATGGCATCAATGGAAAGAAAACTCTATATTCAATCCTATAAAAACCACACTTTATCAGAACTAGAAGGAACTCTGGATCTCATCCACTCCAATGCTTTGCAAACTGAGCTCTCCACTGTAGTAGAGGAGCTTGGGAACAGGACTCTGCTGCCTAATCCCATCCCACCCCTAACTTTCACCTCTGTCTTATCTATGAGGTTTCTGCTCAGTTTGGCTTTGTTTTTACGCAAAAGTCCCAATACTAAATATAAATTTGAAAACCAACAGATTCCTCATTTTCTAGGCAAGGAAATTACCCAGAGAGATAATTTGTCCAAGCTGCTTAATGGCATACCCAGATGAGAATCCAAGACTTCCCATTCCATGATACTATACTGCCTCATCTCCAAAAACATCTTTAACAGAATCAATTAAACAAAGAGAACCTATGCACACTTAACAAGTTTTTCTCTAACTCAAATTATTTGTTATTTTTTGCAATAGGAAAAAGAAAAACAAATTGAAAGTCTGTCTAACAAAGTAGCCACTGGCCTCTATTTTAATTAAAATCAAACATTCCATTACTCAGTCACACTAGCCATATTTCAAGCATTCAATAGCTACATGTGACTACTGTTTGATAGCACAGATATAGAACAGCCCCATCACTGCAGAAAGTGCTCTTGGCAAGTGATGGTGTAGATGGTATCCCAGCACTGTCTGAAGGAAACAGCATTTGATTCATGTGTCACAAATGCCACCAACAGACACTAATCACCTCAGTTCAGTATTATAATCCCTTTTAAAGAAGAATTGGGCAACACACACATTTTACTCCTCACTTTCTTCTAGTGAAAACACAAATAAATATGTGCCATAGAAAAACTTTGGAATTTATGCTGTCACATTTCTCAATACAGCCAATCGTGTTCAAGGAGAAAGTTTACATATGAAAAAAAAATTTTTTCAACTGTAATCATTTACATTTTCCTTAATGTACATTTTCCTTAATTTACTTCATGTAATCCTACATGAAGTAAAGAAAAAGGTGGAAATAGCACTGCAAAGATTTTTTTTTTTCAAGACTTTATTTATTTGACAGAGAGAGAGATCACAAGTAGGCAGAGAGGCAGGCAGAGAGAGAGGGGGAAGCAGGCTCCCCACTGAGCAAAGAGGCTTAACCCACTGAGCCACCCAGGCACCTCTCCAAAGATTTTTTAAGTAGCATTAGGGGAGGAATCTAGGAACCCTATATTGATTGTCATATATTCTCCACAAGAACCAATCCAAGTAAAGTTGAGCCCGTTTTTTATAATTTAAAATTTTATAATTTAAAATCTCCTACAGTAAACATACTTTTCTGACAAAGCTCTAAAGAAGCGTAAAGGATGTAAGAAAATAGTATCACTATTAAAAAGATTTCAATTTAATGTTGAACCTGGCCCTAAGGTGAGGCAAATTGCTTCAAAAATTCTTTGCTAGTATAGTAAAAGACAAATTTATTTTTTTTAAGATCAAAGGAATCTTAAAATGGAGCTAAATGAAAAAGAAGTACACTAAGATAAAAATTATATTAGAGACAGAAAGAAAGGGAGATGGGAAACTTTACAGCAAGCCCTTGTTTCCTGGCATTAATAATAAGTTTTATGTAAAGGTGGATATAAAGTTTAGCACCTTTACTACTCTTTTCTGGAACTCGTTTAACAAGTACCCGATACTCACCTATCTAACCAAACAAGGGAATAACCATAATTTAATGCTTTCTTTCTTTTTTTTTTAAAGATTTTATTTATTTATTTGACAGGCAGAGATTATAAGTAGGCTGAGAGGCAGGCAGAGAGAGGAAGGGAAGCAGGTTCCCCACTGAGCAAAGAGTCCGATGAGAGGCTCAATCCCAGGACCCTGAGACCACAACCCAAGCCAAAGGCAGAGATTTTAAACCACTGAGCCACCAAGGTGCCCCCCCCTTTTTTTTTAAAGATTTGATTTACTTATGTATTTGAGAGACAGAGAGAGAGAACACATGAGCAGGGGTTGGGGCAGACAGATAAAGAGATTCTCCACTGGGCCCAGCGCCTACCAAGGGGCTGTATCCCAGGATCCTGGGATCATGACTTGAGCCAAAGTCAGATGCTTAATCTACTGAGCCACTCAGGAGCCCCATAATTTTTTTAAATTTTTTATTTAAATTCGATTTAGGTAACATATACCATATTATTAGTTTCAGGAATAGAATTTAGTGATTCATCAGTTGCATATAACACCAGTGCTCATTACATCAAGTGCCCTCCTTAGTTCTCATCATCCAATTACCTCATCTCCTCACCCATCTCCCTTCCAGCAACCTTCTATTTGTTTCCTACAATTAAGAGTCTCTTACGGATTGCCTCCCTCTCTGTTTTTGACTTATTTTGTTTTTCCTTCCCTTCCCCTATGTTCATCTCCTCATCCCCACAGGTGGTTTTTAAACATTTCCCAGCATGCCACTAGATTGCTCCCTCTGCTGTCAACATTTATTATTAAAAAATAGTATCAACAATGAAATTGAGGGTGTTTTCTGGGGTCAGATTATATTGCTGTATTTGCTACATCCACTGACAGTGAAAGAAGACAGCACACTAACACTAGAAAGGGACTCTTTTGACCCCAAGGAGGGAGAATTGAGAGGAGGCTCTCAATTCTCTCCATTCCTGGCTACTAAGGTCAGTTTTCAGCAGGCGCACTGAGGGCCTCCACTCCACTTCCTTCCTGTTCATTCTCTATTTCTGACAATTCTTTATTTAGTTTATTTAGTTACCTCACTCACAACTTAAACTATTAAATCACTTAACTTTATATCTCAATTCTTTTATTTAATCTACCTACCATGTACCTCAGTTTCAGCTTTTTATCTAATTGTACCTTTCACTCAGTTTTATTTTTACTTTTGTCCTTATTTCATTTTTTTCACTTTTTTATTATTGAAATACAACTGGCATACAATGTTGTTTTACCGTCAGGTGTACAACATTGATTCAACAATTCTATACATTACTCACTCAATGCTTACCATCATAAGTCTAGTCACTATCTGATACCATACAACATATTACTGACAATATTCCCTAATGCTATACTTTCCATCTCTGTGACTTATTTATTTCATAAGTGGAAGTACAGACTTCAAGTCTGTCCTTACTTAATGTTAAAATTGTTAATGTTACTATAATTTTTTTAATTGTTAATGTTACTGCTGGAATTTTAAGTTGTCTTATCCAAATTCCTCTCATGTTCCTGTCCAGGATTCAGCAGATTTGGGGCTCATGACAGAAGTACAGGGGTCAGGATGCTGCATTACTTTGATATCCTATGAGATAAGGGGAAATTAAACAATGCCTTGAGTATCTTCATTGTGAGGATCTCTTTTCCACATACTGAGAAATTGAAAATAACCTTAAATCAGAATTGCAAATCATCAAAAATATGAATATTCCTTTCCTAATATCTGTTTTTCAAGGGCTTCTAGGTACCTGAAATAATTCTGGGGTCTTACAATAATCAAAAAATAAGAAATAAAACTAACAAGCATGATGAAGCATTTCCCTATGAATTTCCTCCTCAGACACCCCCCCCAATAACACTAAAATGCTGGTCTTGTCTCTAACTGAGGTATTCTTATAGGCAGATATGAGATTTGTAAGTCAACCTCCTGACTCCAAAATCCCATGCCACTTTCACTGTACCACAGGAAGGCCCACTCTCTTTGAAGAATTAAGGACTGAATTGCAGCTATTTGCTACCCAAAAGCCTATTCATTTTAGCTTCAGGTCAAGGCTGAGTTCCCAGCAGACAGAAGATTGGATGGCTGACATCCTGATAAGAAGAGGTCTCCTCAGACATATCACAGGCCAAAAAGAAAGGCAGGGAGTTAAGACAGAGAGATTTGGACATGAGACAAAAGGATTCCTAAACAAACTGAAGCCATGGCTATAGTACCAAGCATAAATCCAGTTATAAAAAAGGATTAAGGTTCCAGTTCAAGATGGTGACAGAAGGAGGCTGAACTCACCTCCTCAATGGAATAGACCAAATTACAGCTATTAATAAAACAACTCCTCCTGAAGAAGAACTGAGGGCTGCCTGAATAGCTACTAAACAATCAAAGACAGAAGAGCAAGAGAGATGCAAACAGTAACAAAGGGAACTCCCATCCCCAAAGCTGCCCGCAAACTTTGGTGGGGAGGGATAATGCTGACAGACTGGGAAGAAATTCCTCTGTCCTTGGGCACAGGAAAAAAACCCATGGTTTAAACGAGCAACTAGAATATAAAAGAGACAACACTAGAACTCTGCCAAGCAGCGGAGTTGCTGCAGGGAAGTTCTCCAAGTCAGACTAGAGAACAACATGGCTTATGTTCCCACCCCACCTTGGAAGCCCGGACTGGAGAAGAGTCCAGACACCTTGGCAGGAAGGTCCAATGGTCTTGGTTGGCTTGCAACTTCAGTGAGCCTATGGTCTGCAGGCTCATACCAGCCCTAGATGCATTGGGACATAGAAAATCCAAGGTTTAGAGGGGCCAGGGAACTGTGGTAATCTCTTTCCCCTTCCACTTCAAGGGCCTAGACCAAAGCAGGGTCTGACCACCATAAGGGGTGGGGTTCAGACACCATAAATGGAAGATCAGATCATCACAGAGGGCTTGGGACCTCAGCAAGCACAGACTACACAGGCCCAAATGAGCCCTAGCTGCACTGGGAAACAGAAAAGGGGGGAAAAAAAAAAAAAAAAAAAAAAAACCATGGCTTAGTGGGGCCAAGGGCAGGAACACTTGTCTTGTTTTGTCTTTATTTTTACCTTTTTGGTTTTGTTCTTTTCTTTTTTTATTTAAGGGTTTTTTTCACTATTTTTTCTGTTTTCTTTTACTTTTTCTTTTATTATTATTTTTTATTCTCTCTGTAAAAAGCCACAGTTTAAAAGAGTAGGTAGTATATACAGCCATAGCACCAGCTACCCAGAAAAAGTAACCAAACACACACAGTCTGCATATAGGTCACCACACACAAGACCATTCCTTCAATATTAGTAATCATTTCACTAACCCATATAAACAAACACAGAAAGTCAAGCAAAATGGGGATAAATAATAATAGGCTTCAAAAGTAAAAGTAAGAAAAAAACCTCAGTAACAGAATTAAATGAAACAAAGATACACAACATACCTGATAAAGAATTTAAAGAAATGATTATAAAAATCATCTCCAACTGGGTTGGAGAAAAGATGGAAGAAGTCAGTGAGACCTTCAACAAAGAGAAAGAATTTTTTTTTTTAAAAATCGGAGCTGAAGAATACAATAACTAAAATAAAAAACAAACTGGAGGGACTCAACAGTAGGTGAGAGGATGCAAAAGAACATATCAGTGATCTGGAAGACAGGGTAATGGAAATCACACAAGTTGAATGTCAAAAAGAGAAAATAATTTTAAAAAATAAGGATACAGGGGTGCCTGGGTGGCTCAGTTTGTTAAACATCTGCCTTCAGATCAGGTCAGGATCCCAGAGTCCCAGGATCAAGCCATGCATCAGGATCCCTGCTCAGCTTCTCCCTCTCCCTTTGCTCCTGCCCCTGCTCAGGCTCTCACTCACTCTCTGTCAATACATAAAATCTTTTTAAAAATAAAGAAATAAATAAAAATAAGGATAGAATAAGAGCTCTTGAACAACATCAAGTGAACAAACATTCACACAATAGGAGTCTCAGAAGAACAGAAAGAGAAAGATGTACAAAACTTATTTGAAGATATAACAACTGAAAACATCCTCAACCTAAGGAGGGAAACAGACATCTAAGCCCAAGAAACAGAGAGTTCCAAACAAGATGAATCCAAAGAAGTCCACACCATGGCACATAATAATTAAAATGTCAAAGGCTAAAAATAAAGAATCCTAACAGCAGCAAGAGACAAACAAAAAGTTACCTAGAAGGGAAAACCCTATAAGATTCTCAGACGATTTTTCAGCAGAAACTTTGTAAACCAGAAGATAATGGCATGATCTGTTCAAAGTGCTGAAAGGAAAAAAACCTACAACCAAGAATGGTTATCATTCAGATTTAAAGGAGATATAAACAGCTTCACAAACAAACAAACAAAAAAAAAAGATAAAGGTATTTATAACCACTAAACCAGCCTTAAAAGAAATGTTAAAGGGACTTAAGTGGAAAAAAATGGTCACTAGACATAAAATATGAATAAAAAGACATAAAATTTGAACACTTAAATAAAATGTGAAGTGGGGAGCAAAAAGTGAAGAGAAGGGGGAGGAAAAGAAAAATAATTTGTTTTTGGGGGGTATTTTTAGAATGTATTTGAACTTAATGTGACCATCAAATTAATAATGACTGCTACTTAATTAGGATGTTATATATGAATTTCATGGTAACCACAAACTCAAAACCTATGATAGACACAAAAAAGTACAGAGAAAGTCAGACAAAACACTATACATAACTCACTGATGACAAAGAAAGAGAGCAAGAAAAGAAAAAAGGAGAGACAGGGAGAGACAAGATGGCGGGAAACTAGGAGGAGGTGCCGTATCAACCTGTACCCTAAAGTGAGCTGATTACCTACCAAGGAACTCTGATCACCCATGAAATCAGGCTGAGATTAGAATTATACACTTCTGGATCTCTACGGAGGCAGAAGACGCCAGTGGGCAGGTAAAGCGGAGTGGGATCATCAGACTGATATCAGAAGATAAACAAAAGGGGGAGGGAGCCACCAGAAGTGACCCATTGGAAAGTAATACCCCAATACGAGAGTGTCCTGCGACTGGGGACCAGCATTAACTTGGACTCTGGTTGAAAGCACTCAAAAAGAGCAAAGGATCATGGTGGTAAATTGTGGGAATCTGGGCGGTTGGGGACAGGGGCTTAAGTCCCCGGACCCAGGACAGCCACCCCTGGCACTGAGCCAGAGAGAGTGCGGCTTAGAAACCAGTTCTTGGTCCATGAGCTGCGAGTGCCTGAGTGGCAGCTCCCATGAGGGGCCTGGAGCCTCCCCAGCCTGCAGAACCACAGCCCTTGGCACTATCCACGCACGTAGGCCACGCAACCAGAGTCTGAGTGTGCCCCACAACCTCCCCTGAGAGAGGTGCTTGCAGGCACCAGCCCGGTGCTCCCAGACCCAGAATGTCTGAGCACTCCCAGCCCGAGCCAGTGGGAAAATCTCAGTGTGCGATCACTGCTTGGGACCTCTCTGGCGGTCTGGAGCAGCCCAAACAGCCGCCACTGTCATGGTTTTGAGTACAAGCAGGAGTTCCTGTGTCCCCAGGGATCGCGACTGAGAACATGCTCTGCCAGCAGCCAAGGCAGAATTTATGTGATCTGGAGACCCAGAGGGGAACAGACTGAGGCTTCTCTATGAGAGGGAGGTCTGGGTGCAGTTTGCTTTCCTCTAAACCTCCAAAAACCAAGGTGAGAGAAAACAAAGGAACAAACAAATTAAAAAAAAAAAAAAAAAAAACCTCCAGAAAACAAAAGCCTGTAAAACCAGTTTCCTCAGAGCCCACCCCCTTGATGGGGGCAGGAGGACTTAACTCAGGGAACATCATTGACTGAAAACCCATGTGACAGGCCTTTCCCCCAGAAAGCCAACCAAAAAAAAAAAAAGACAAGAACAACCACCACTACTTCATAGATACAGCCTTTATTTTTAATTAGTACCCACTATTCTGGTTCATATTTTTTTATAGATAATTTTTAACCTATTTACCATCACAGTGAGATGTCCAGTACATCAAATTCCATAATAACTTTTTAACCTGAACTTTTTGATACACATACCTGTGTTTTTCTTTTGCTTTTCTATTTCTTAATTTTTAATTTTTAGTTTAGTTTTTTTTTTTTAATATTCATATAGAGTTAAACTTCAAGGTAATCCCCTTTCCCCAATCAATGCTACCCCTATAGGTAAACCAATTTTTAATACCCTCTATCTTAGGTAAGTTGAGTCCTTTAACAAAGATATCAAGATACATCTAGAAGAATCAAAATAACGTTCCTCGCCCACACTGAGAATTTATAACCACTCTCCCATCTTTTTCTCCCGTCAGTGTTTCTGTGTATTTGTGTTTGTCCTGGTAGTATATAAATCTTATACTTCGGGTTCTTTTTGACGAGGTTCTTTTTTTGTTTTGTCTTTATATATATATATATTTTTTTTTTTTTTTCTCTTGTCACTTACTTTTATCAGTCTTTTTGTTTGTCTGTTTTTGTTTGTATACTTCATAAATATTACCTTGGGGCCCATTTGGGTTGGCCCTTCTCTTTTATCTTTCTTTTTTCCTGTCTCTCTCTCTCTCTTTTTCTTTTTTCATTTTTCTCTCTTTCTTTTTTCTTTCGTTTGGGTGGGGACTCTTGATTGCTCAAAAGCGTTCCAGGGTACTCCATCCCTGCACCACGGTCGACACATTCAGCTACTTCCATTAACCATCTCTCAACAAAATGAGTAGGAGGAGAAATGCCCAACAGAAGAAAAATTCAGAGGCTGGGCCTTCTGCAACAGAGCTAATGGCTATCGACATGAACAATATATCGGAAAGGGAATTCAGGCTAACAATTATCCAGGCAATAGCTACGCTGGAGAAAGCCATGGATGACAAAATTGAATTGATTGGGGCTAATTGAAAGCCACCAGGGATGATGTTCACAATGTTAGGGCAAAAATGAAAGCCACCAGGTATGATGTTCACAATGTTCTCAATGAGTTCCAATCTAATATAAATTCCCTAAAAGCTAGGGTAACTGAGACAGAAGATAAAATTAGTATCTGGAGGACAAACAGATAGAGAGAAAGGATCAGGAGGAAGCCTGGAACAAACAGCTTAGAGGCCAAGAAAACAGAATTAGGGAAATAAATGATGCCATGAAACGTTCCAACGTCAGAATTATTGGAATCCCTGAGGCGGAGGAAAAAGAAAGAAGACTAGAAGAAATAGTGGAACAAATTCTCCATTAAAATTTTCCCAATCTCGCAAATGGAACCAGCAGTCATGTATTAGAGACAGAATGGTCTCCCCCAAAGATTATAGAATCTAAAAAAACAACAAGGCACCTGCTAGTAAAATGGAGAAATCATAATTGTAGACATGATCTCTTGAAAGCAGCTAGGACAAAGAAGCTCCTTACATACAGAGGAAACCCCATCAGAATAATGTCAGACCTGTCCACAGCAACCTGGCAAGCCAGAAAGGGCGGGAAAGATATATTCAGGGCACTAAATGAGAAGAACATGCAGCCAAGAATACTTTACCCAGCAAGACTGACATTCAAAATGCATGGAGAGGTAAAGAACTTCCAAGACCAGCAGGCTTAAAAGAGTATGCGACCACCAAGTCAACATGGCAGGAAATATTAAGAGAGGTTCTATAAAAGAGGAAAAATCCTAAGAATATCATTGAACAGAAATATATGGAAACAATCTACAGAAAGAAAAAATTCAAAGATAACACGATGTCAATAAAAACGTATCTATCAATAATCACTCACAATGTGAATGGCCTAAATGCACCCATAAAACAACACAGGGTTGCAGACTGGATAAAATGACAGGACCCATCCATATGCTGTCTACAAGAGACCCATTTTGAACCTAAGGATACACCAGACTGAAAGTGAAGGGATGGAGAAGCATCTTTCATGCCAATGGGCCTCAAAAGAAGGCCGGGGTAGCGATTTTCATATCAGATAAATTAGGTTTTAAACTAAAGACTGTAGTCAGAGATACGGAAGGACACTACATAATTCTTAAAGGGAATACCCACCAAGAAGATCTGACAATTGTAAATATTTATGCCCCCAATATGGGAGCAGCCAATTACATAAGAAAACTATTCATCAAGATAAAGAGTCATATTGATATGAATACATTAATAGTAGGAGATCTCAACATGCCTCTCGCAGTTATAGACAGATCATCCAAGCAGAAAATCAATAAAGAAACAAGAGCATTGAATGACACATTGGACCAGATGGACCTTATAGATATATACAGAACATTCCACCCTAAAACAACAGAATACTCATTCTTCTCAAGTGCACATGGAACTTTTCCAGAATAGACCACGTACTGGGTAACAAATCAGGGCTCCACCAATACCAAAAGACTGAGATTATTCCCTGCATATTCTCAGATCACAATGCTTTGAAACTGGAGCTCAATCACAAGGAAAAGTTTGGAAGGAACTCAAACACCTGGAAGATAAAGACCACCTTGCTTAAGAATGCTTGGATCAACCAGGAGATTAAAGAAGAACTTAAACAATTCATGGATACCAATGAGAATGAAGACACT
>PISX010028556.1:0-21361 GCA_004024625.1 Mellivora capensis | reverse complement strand
GCGCCTGGGTGGCTCAGTGGGTTAAAGCCTCTGCTTTCGGCTCAGGTCATGATCCCAGGGTCCTGGGATCGAGCCCCACATCGGGCTCTCTGCTCCGCGGAGAGCCTGCTTCCTCCTCTCTCTCCCTGCCTGCCTCTCTTGCCTACTTGTAATCTCTGTCTGTCAAATAAATAAATAAAATCTTTAAAAAAAAAAAAAAGAAAGGGAGACTAAATAATTAAGAAAACTAAAGGCAAAAAAAAAAGAAAACCAAAGGCAAGAACTTAACCAATAATTGTCTGAATCCCCTTAAGTATACAATAAATACCTTCTGAACCTAAAAAGAGCTAGAATAATTCTGGAATCTACTTTAACATTTTTGTCTGTAAACATTATTGAGGTAAAGGAATCTCTGAAGTAGTAAGCCTTGCTGGTTGGCCTCAATGGCAAATGACCAGATGATTTCACACTCCTGGCTTAAGCATATTCTCTAAACAGGCTCCTCTTTAAAAAATGTCTCCCGGGGCGCCTGGGTGGCTCAGTGGGTTAAAGCCTCTGTCTTCGGCTCAGGTCATGATCCCAGGGTCCTGTTATTGCTATAATAACATAGCTCTCTGCTATGTTAATAACATCGGGCTCTCTGCTCAGCGGGGAGCCTGCTTCCCTTCCTCTCTCTCTGCCTGCTTCTCTGCCTACTTGTGATCTCTGTCTGTCAAATAAATACATAAAATCTTAAAAAAAAAAAGTCTCCCTTCCTCATGCCATTCTTTACTCATCTAAGCCCTTGTAACACAAGTGAAGCAGGTAAGATCTAAATAGCATAAGGTCTTTACAAGATGCTCCATAAGTGATGCAAGCATTATTTAGTTGGTACTTTTTAAAGGATCAGTTACAAGGACAAGAATTAGTAACTGATCTAAGCATATCCCCCTCAACCTCGTGCTAAAGGACCCCACAGTGTAAAGACCATGGGTTTTGAGACAAACCCAACTGCAAATTTTGCTTTGTCACAGCAGCCTGTATGATACAGGATTACAATAATGTAGAAAATAACATATGCATAGAAAAAAGACTGAAGGAGTCTACACAAATTGATTAATCGTTATCTCTGGATGGTGAGATTAGGATGATTGTTTTTCTTCATATGTCCTTATATTGTCTACACTTTCTCCAACACTTTTTAAATTACTCTGCTTGCCAGGTAGCACTGATTCTGCATAAATCCATTTATATGGGGAGAAGGGGTTAAGATATTACCGACACAATGGTATTGCATTTTGCTCATTTACCTCCCGCCATATGCATGAAAGACAACAGATTCCTTTCCTGTACTAATACAGCCAGTGATTGTCTCCAACATTCCAGAGTTGACCATTTTATACATAAGTAAACGTGTCTTAGGATCAACTGCTTTTTCCTGCAAAAGATAAAGCACTATAAATGAAAATGACTGGTAATAACAAAAAACTTTTTGAGCCATTTCTAGTATCTAGTATATTCAAAATATATACTTTTTACCTTTATCATTTAATTTACCTAGGTGTATATATAACAGGCTCTTAAAAGAGTGCTGTCAAAATAGATTTCATTTCTATAACTAACTCCAATGCCTATGAAAGTGAATATCTAAAAGAACTATTAAAAATCAGGCTCTTAGTCAAAATCTTATTTTATCTTCAAATTTTAAATAGCTCTGCTACTGTAGTTACTATTAGATTTTTTTCTTAAAGTTTAAAAAATTACTTTATTCTCAAGATATTAGATACTATCGTTACTAACGTAAGACATTAGAAATTAAGTTATAAATGCCGTAATGTAACAAGAAATGATTTTTTAAAACCTTAAAACATTCATATTCATATTAATTATGACCACTAAAATGTCAGTTTTGACATCAAATTTTGTTTTTTGCCCAAATATGAAGTTTTCTAATATGAACTTTCCATCAAAGAAAAAAATGTAAGAATACTTACTGCAGTAGAATGCTCCTTTTTCTCATGGAGGCGGGCACTTCGACGTTCTTCTGAGTAGGCATGTTGTTTTAAAGCATTGAAGACATGGTTTGATAGTTTTAAATCCATTCCAATCCCATCTCCTACCTGAAACTCAGGTGCAAACTGCCAAAAAGAAGAAAAAAAATTAGCATCTGAATACTTTAAAATGGGGATGGTAATAACAAAAACCAGATCAGTCTTAACTTGGAACAGGTTTTTTCACTCAGTCAATGATTAGGCTACAAAAGCAGAACCCACAGGTATTACAGAGAAAAAAATAAAAAAAATAATTCACTAAAAAAACAAACAGGAGAGCGAGGCTATTTAAGAAAAGCACAGAAAATACTGAATCACATCTAAAAACTAAGGTATTTCAGCATATGCTCTGCACCTTGATTTCACATTAGACAATGGATACATTATATTTTGAAGACTACCCCAAGTCTTACCAAAGAAATACAATTTTATAATTATTTTTGAGGAGTGGGATAATGTAACGAGCTATGCCCACACCATGACAATTAGTTCTAGAGCTGACTGTCCAATATGGTAGACACTAGCCACATGTAGGTATTTCAAGTTAAATAAATTAAAATTAAATTAAAAATTCAGCTCCTTGATTGCATCATCTAAATTTCAAGGCTCAATTGCCAAATACGGTTATTATTAGTTAACATGGATATAGAACATTTCTATTACCATACAAAGTTCTACTGGAGAGGGTTGTTCTACAGTCAGATCTGGACTATTTCTAGAATTTAATAATAAGTTTATGGGGCCCCCGGCTGGCTCAGTCAGTGAAGCACATGACTCTTGATCTCGGGGTCACGAGTTCAAGCCCCACAATGAGTGTAGACTGCTTTAAAAAATAAAGCATTAAAAAAAAATCATAAATAAATAAGTTTACTTAACAAGTATTTGTGTTCTAAAGTCTAAATGTTTTCTATTAACCACAAACTTTATAAAGGAGAAGAATGCTAATTTTTCTTTTTTAAATTTTTTAAAAATTACATTTTATTTCTGATTTTGCAGGGGTAGGTAAGGTGCAAGATTTGAATTTGTTGAATTAAAAAATTCAACAAATATAAAAAGGTATATAGTAGAAAGTATTTCTCTCTCCTATTCCTATCCCCTAGTCACCACTGGTCTGTTTCTTGAGTAGGGGTGCTACTGGAAAGTAATATGCTGAAAAATAAATACTCTACCTTTCATAAGAACAATTTAATTTTTAGAATCCATGCAAATCAAACCAACCAAACCAAATAAAATCTTAATATTGTTGTAGAATTTTATTCTGAGGTACATTCTCATTAGTGGCTGAGTTTTCATGGTATTGTTATATTAGCATCTACAAGAACTTTAGATCTATCCTTATGAAGGGTATTTTTAGAAATTTAAGATATTGTATTTACTTTTTTAATTAGTTAATTAATTTATACTTTTTTTTTTTTTTTAACAGAAGTAGAGTTGGTAAGATATTGTATTTAGAATCCCATGTTTTTAACTTATATCAATAAAACTCTTGATTCGGAGATAATACGTCCTGTAACTTACATTTTCCATTCTGGCTGTATTCTTTCTCCCACATACTACTTCATCATGTTTGGTGGTGATGTCTTTTCCTTTTCCAATAAAACCCTTTTTGGGAGTAGGAACTGGTTTTACTAAAGGCAATTAAGACAAGACAAGTTAATGTAAAAGTAGCAAAGACTAAACTGCTGCATTCAATATTGTCTGAAAAGATATCTGAATCTAACAGTAAATTACCAAGTGAGATTCAAAGATACATATAAAATACAAGGATCCATTGGAAAACTTAGTCTTCCTCTGTCCCTGCCCTACCCCAAACCCCAGAAAATATAAGCATTGATACCTGGTATGTAGGGATCGTCACGAGTGTCTTGCCAGTCAACCTCATCCTCAGAGCTATCGCTATCTTCATAAGGATGCACTTTGCGATAATTTTCAAAGGAAATGGAAACTTAAAAGGCAAAGATAGGTGAAGATTTAGGAGCACGTTACAAGCATTTCCTGCCACCCAGTGGAGGTGTCATAATGAGGTCATAGTACCTTTGCTATCTCCATTGAATTTTTTTTCTTCACGCCTAAGCTGTGCGTCATATTCTCTGTCAAATTCCATCTGTAGCATCTGAGCCAGCATTAGGTCACTGGAAGTGTCAATGTTTTCTCCAGTAATAAATGGTCCTTCAGTGACACTATTCAAAATAAGGCAACATGAACCAAAATAATGTGCTTGTATAAATAGATGCTATCTATCATGAGAGAGTGCCTTTTCACTGTTACAAATTATACTGAAGAAGCAATGGGAAAAACCTGATCACATCATTTACCTTCTGTCCAGCTGCTCTCTGACCAATGTCAGGCACCTGTGAGAGCATCAACTAGGATTAAGAGAGCTGCAAGAGAAAGCTAAAGGGTCTCTAATCTAAACTAAGACTCAACCTCATTTGTTGTATGTTCTGGAAAGATAAAATGGATGAAAAAATAAAATATAAACATTTGCTCAAAATTGTATCCTACTTCACTATTTGCTAATTTGGAGATCATGTGGTTCAACTGTTGTAGTGACTAAAACCCAGAGGAAGAGTGGTCTGCCTGAGACAGTACTGACAACTAATCACAGAATCAGGACGAAAACTCAAATATCAGTGAGCTCCCAGTATAGCGCTCTTTCTACTGCATCGTTTTTCAAAGTGTGTTTCTTAATCATCGGCCAGGACAATCACTAATCAAATCCTAAAACTTTTATAAAATGCTGCTAGATTCTTCATGAATTTTACTTACGCAACTTCAGGAAAAGCGGCAGCTTCTTCTTCTAGCTGCAGTTCTTTAGCCAGCTGTTCACTCATCACATCAGCCAAGGAACAAGATATTGTGTTCTGAGGGGTAGCCCATGGACACTATTTAAAGAAAAGGGAGGGGTTAATTCATAATCGTGAAATTAAAGTACCTTCCAAACTTGAAAATAGGCTATCTTTTAGAGGATTAAAAAATCAATCCCAAATAAATAATTATCAACTTAGAGAAATTATCTGAAAAGTAAAATACTGGGGCACCTGGGTAGCGCAGTCAGTGAAGCATCTGACTCTGGATTTCAGCTCGAATTGTGATCTCGGGGTCATGGGACTAAGCCCCACATCATGCTCAGCAGGGGAGTCTGCTTGAGATTTCTCTCCCCCTCCCCCTCCTCCTCCCTCTGCCCAACCCCACACCCCAGCTCATACAGGTGCTCTTGTGCTCTAATAAATAAAATAATTCTCTAGGGACGCCTGGGTGGCTCAGCTGGTTAAGCAGCTGCTTTCGGCTCAGGTCATGATCCCAGCGTCCTGGGATCGAGTCCCACATCGGGCTCCTTGCTCGGCGGGGAGGCTGCTTCTCCCTCTGCCTCTGCCTGGCATTCTGTCCACCTGTGCTCGCTCTCTCTCGTGCTCTCTCTCTCTCTGACAAAGAAATAAATAAAATCTTTTAAAAAAAAATTCTCTAAAAAAAAAAAGTAAAAAACATCTCCCAGCTCACATCTAATCAAAGATAAACGTAAACTAAATCACTAAATTTGTCAAAAGCACTTTCTAACCTGTTTGATAACCTGTTTGATAGGTGTGTCTTTTAGTTGAGGAGGAACATCAGGCTCCTGCATATACAGCATCACCCCACTGCCTAATGAGTTCACGCAACACCCTTGTTCTGATTCCACGCTCACAAAATAATCTGCTTTTAATCTGGTTTCCCGTGTAGATTCTCTTTTTCTTTTTTCAAATGCTTTTTTTTTTAATATATATTTTTAAAGATTTTATTTATTTATTTGACAGAAACCACAAGTAGGCAAGAGAGGCAGGCAGGGAGAGAGAGGAGGAAGGAGGCTCTCCGCGGAACAGAGAGCCCGATGTGGGGCTCGATCCCAGGACCCTGGGATCATGACCTGAGCCGAAAGCAGAGGCTTTAACCCACTGAGCCACCCAGGCACCCCATCAAATGCTTTATTTTTAAGTGATCTTTCTACCCAACGTGGGGCTGGAACTCACACTCTGAGACCAAGAGTTGCATGCTCTACTGACAGAGCCAGTTGCATGCCCTACCAACAGATGCCCCTGTAGATTCTCTTTTAGGAACAGATTATACCAACTAGCACAATTCAAAATGCACTTAGAAGTTACACCTCATTCTAATTTAAGGAGTAAGTCTTCTACATGTGTAAAGTATATGTCAGCCACTCTCAAGACATCTGGGATATGTTAAAACAAAAATAACAATGACAATAAAAACTGCATTTCTGAACTTTAGAAGCTGAGAAACAGTCTTGAAACAATACCACTACAACAAAGCAATATTCTGTGAGACGCTTCTTGGATGATCGGCCAGTTGGCCTTCCTCAATGACAACACTATCTCAGCCCTCTTGAAATACAAACTATAAATTTCACAATTCCTAATTTTTGAGAAGGCAAACTTTACTTAGCAGCAGCAAATGACGACATTTGATAGTTCAGTGATTAAGACCACTAATATTGAATAATATGTCTCAATCTCTCTTGAACTGACCCAGCTTTCTCTATCTCCCTCCTGAGATTCTATCCGAAGGTATCACCCTCCTATCACTGGGCTACTTTAATAAGAGAGTCCTAACTAATCTTTCTGTTTCTGTTCTGCTTATTTCCATTTTCCATACCATAGCACATAGAGCTTTTCTATAATGCAGATTTGATTAGTTCGGTTTCCTTACTTACAGCTCTTGTTTCAATGTTTCCCATTGCCTTTAGGATAAAGTTCAGACTCATTCCTTAACTATTGCTGAGGGTCCAATTTAGAATCTAGAATATAGCATATGATGGTATCTGTTTTAGCCACAAAACTTTTAAGTCAAGTTTAGATCCTCTAGCTGGCCTACAACCCTTGCTCAGGTTCCATAGCACTGAGGCTCAGGAATTTACTTCGTTCAGGTTGTTAGGATGAAGCTCTGAAGGGTGATAAATGATAACTATATTTATGCCTAAGTGAATCAGAATAAAGTTTTATGTAGTCTCATCCTGAGATTAATGAAATGGACCCAGCCCCTAGTACATACCTATACTAGCCTACTGCACAATTATTCAAGCCTCACAGAAAGCCAGATGTGGAGATAACAAGGCAGGCTTTCTCAAGGTCTGGTGTGACTTTTATTCACCCAGATCTTCAAGTGCAACTGAGTAATCTCCTGGTGAGGATTTTGAGGTCTAGAAGCCTGAAGTTCTCTGTAATCTGGAGAATACAGCTATCCCTTGGCCAATGACTTCCCTCTGAATCCTCTAGGTAGAATACATAATGCTAACCCCTTGCCTAGAAATGTCTGGTCTGATAAGTTTCAAAGTCCAGGTTCCAAAAGGCAAATGGCTGTATTCTCTAACTCAGATCTGTCAACCACAGTTTGCATTGACAACAGACTAACAGACAACACTGGATCACTGTATTTGAATCATTTGCCCAATATAGATAATTTACATAGATTATTTGAGACCCATAACCACTGCATAGGTACAATATCATCCTCATTTTATAGACATAGAAATTGAGACACAGAGAGGTTTTTTTAACTCAAGATAACACTGTAGATGGTAGTGCCTAGATTTGAACCAAGGCAGTAGAACTTAAGGGACTGCCCTCAGCATTCTGCTATACTTCTTCCCTAATCATCTTGTCCTGGAACGTGAGAAGCAAACCTTTACACTGCCTGCAGTATGAAATCCAAATTCCTCAACAATGAATGCCTCTCACAATTTGCCCTACTTTATCTTTCTAGTCTCAGCCCTTACATACCCTATGCTCTAATAACAAAAATTATATGCTAATTGTGGCATGCTTTCACCCCTCCATGCCTTCACACATGCTTTTCTCTCAGTGGATTTTCTTCCTCCTCTATTTCCTCCAATTAAGCATTACCAATTCCCCAAGGCTTCTCTCAATTTCAACAGATGAAATCAGATCCTTGTCTTTGTGCTCCCATACCACTGTGCAAATATAGTTACATGCGGGACCAGTGACTCTATTAGAGTTAATGTACCAGCTACAATACAACATGAGCCCCTTGAAGGGCAAGGTCTTCTCATTCTCAGAGCCCAGTATAGAGCTTCAGACATAAAGAGGCACTGAATAACATGTGCTAAAAAGAAACACCGGAAATAGTTCACGGAACTGCCAGGCTGTCCCCAGGCTGCAGAGGTCTGATGCCTTTCTACACCCCTACTATTCTAACACCTCTTTCTCCATCTTGAAGTTGGCCCCTTTGGCCAGCCACTTATGCTGCTTCTAGTTGTTTGCCAGCAGTCAATTTTACTAAGATGTTAAATAAAGTATTAGCTGACAACTTCTCAGAAGAGGCAAAATTGACAAGCAGTGATTGTTCTTTTGAGGCAGAGACACACAGAGACCACCAGAGAGCTCCAAGACATCCTAATCACCCGCTCCTACTGATCTTGCTCTTCGGAGCCTTGTACTCTAGAGCTGTACCTTGTACCTCTGCTAACCAGCTTAGCTGGGCCAACTCACACCAGGGCAACTTGCATGGGTAAAGGTAAATAAGGTAACAAAGGCTGCCAACTTCCAAACTTCTAAGTCAAATATAAATTCCTCAAAATAGCAGTCAAAGGCCCTATATAAAAATTTTTGGGCTGCATGAGAGACAGCTGCCAGACAGAGGGCAATCCTCCATGGGCATGAGGGGTTCACCATCTCAAGGGGGTCTTAGAAAATTTATTGGGATATCCTCCTATGAATGAGCACCAGAGCATATATAGAGAGGAATACTCTGTCATCATTATGTAACTTCTCAATAAACCAAAAATACTCTGTTAAATATTAAAACAATAATAATAAATTTAAGGAGATAGGGGAAAAAGCCCTCCATAATCTTCACTATCCAGTGTCATTCCCCACTATTCCCTTCATCAGCATAAACTCCCCACGTCATCAAGATCTGATGGGAAACCCAACACAATCCTTCCCAGTTAGTTATTCTGCTTTAAATGAAGGCTATCAAGCCCATAGCCAGCTCCCTGATTGTTTCTTTCCTGTTTGCTGAAGACTTCTGAGACCGGACTTGTTTTCCTCTCCTCTGGAAAATCCACCACTGAACTCTGCTCCTTGGAGTTCTTTACTACTACCATGTTCTTCAACGTGGTTGGCTACAGATTAGAGGGATATTATCTCCCTTTTCTTGTATTTCCTAAAGATGCACCTCTAGCTACTCATTGTGCAAACAACTGTGGGGAAGAATCAAGTAAATAAAAAACAGTAAATATGAAGGAGGCACGAAATAATAAAAATTCAGTTCTCAACTTGAAGCAAGTCAAGAGAATCACAACCCACAGAAAGGTCTCTTTTCTGCCCATGCAACTAAAAGATATAATTTGGGGAGCGCATGGGTGGCTCAGTGGGTTAAAGCCTCTGCCTTCGACTCAGGTCATGATCCCAGGGTCCTGGGATTGAGCCCCGCATCAGGTTCTCTGCTCGGCAGGGAGCCTGCTTCCTCCTATCTCTCTGCCTGACTCTCCGCCTACTTGTGATCTCTTGTCTGTCAAATAAATAAATAAAATCTTAAAAAAATAAAAGATATAATTTGGGTAGAATATTTAAGTGAGTAATTTCACTTCTCAAGACAAAGGTCTCTGGAAAACATCATCTGGGTCTATAAATGAATGAAATCTTTAAAAAAAATCATCTGGGTCTATACAACACTAATTTTTTTTTTTTAACTTTTTTTTTTTTTTAACTTTTAATGTTGGTTTTAGAATTATTTAAAAAATTGCAAAGGTAGCAGAGTTCCTAAATATCTCATACCCAGTTTCCCCTGTGTTGGTATTGTACATTTGCCATAATTAATGAACCAGTATTTATACATTATTCTTATTAACTGAAGTCCATACTTTATTCAGATTTCCTCAGTTTTTCTGCATTGTCCTTTCCCTACTTCTGGATCATATGTATCCAGCATACCAATCTGTAGTCATCATGCAACTTTAGGCCCCTTCTGGCTATGAGTTTCTCAGACTTTTTGTGGTGATCTTGACAGTTTTGAGGAGTACCATGAATTCATTTTTTTACAGTTCTCTTGCCAAAAGAGCTACACATTTCCTCACTTCCACAGTTTGCCAATCCTCCATTCTTGGAATAGCCACTAAAATTCCTTGTCTATAATAGCAGTTTGGCATTTTATAACTGGTACCCCATGACTCTGGGGAGGGGTCACCAAAACCCTTTCAGGGTGCCTGTGAGATCAAAATTATTTTGTACTAAGACATTCTCTGTCTTTTCCAGTCTTACTCTCTCAAGAGTATAGAGTGGAGTTTTCCAGTCTACAACGGATCTGATTAACAGCACTCTGATGGCTTGTTGAATGTGTATTTGAATATTCTCGCATTTTCCAAAATTTTCTAAGGTAGTAGGTTTAGGGTATAAATGTGCATTCTTAGAGATTAGTTCAGTTTGTTCTCAGTACATCTACCATGCTTTTATTAACCATCTTTGATTATATCTGCTATAATCTAAGCATCTATGAGGATGGGTTTTCTTCACATACTTCAAATAAAACATACCACAACAGGCTGAAAAAGGTCTTCTATTAAATCAGACATTAGGGGCGTCTGGGTGGCTCAGTGAGTTAAATGTTTGCCTTTGGTTCAGGTCATGATCCTGGGGTCCTGGGATGGATCCCCAAGCTTGTTTCTCCCTCCTACTCTCTTCCTCCCCCGGCTCATACGCACTCCTGTGTGCTCTCTCTCTCTCGTCTCTCTCAAAAAAAGTAAATCTTGGTTGGGAGAGGGCGGTGGGGTTATGGACATTGGGGAGGGTATGTGCTATGGTGTGTGCTGTGAAGTGTGTAAACCTGGCGATTCAGACCTGTACCCATGGGGCTAATAATACATTATATGTTTATTTTTAAAAAGTAAATCTTAAAAGAAATCAGACGTTAAAGAGAGTTGCAAAAATACAAAACTGCACCACTAATTTTTTTTATTCTGGAAAATGGGAGGGGCGTTTAATATATAAAAATGTTATTTATATTAACACATAATGACTTTTAAATCACTTAGTAAAAATGTTTCAATAGCTCAGTTTTAATTTCTGATATGACAAATATCAATAAATGTAGCCAATATAAACAATTTGGGGTCCTCAATCATTTCTTTTAGAATGTAAAATAGTCCTGATCAAAAAGTTTTAAGAATCGCTGGGCTTTAACATTCTTTCCATTTTTCAAGGTCTTCTTCAAATCACCTCATCCATGAAGGCTCTGATAAACACTTGGGTCTTCCAAGAGGTTAGAGGAGGAAAATATTAAGAGATACTTGTAGCATCTAATTGTTTGGACTGTGAAAATGCTGTCTTCCCAGTAGAATATCAATAAACCCCAGTATTTTTGTTGTTGTTGTTGAATGATGAAAATGCAATTTTCTATTTCTGATGATGCATACTTAGATGAAAATATGAGTAATAAAAAGCATTTTATTACTGAATTAGCTTTGTAAGTGAAATTTGTTCTGACATTAGGTATCCTGACCAATGTTTGTCTCATTTGACATTTTTACCAGCCTTTGGGGTGCTTAACTGGAGGCATTTAACTTGTAAAGCATACATTTATTAATATCTGGCTACTGACTTTGTCTTTTTATGTCTACTGATCATGGCCTTGTAAACAAGGCTTAACAGAAGAAATAACACAAAATAACATGGAGACATAACCATATTTGCCAATGGATTATCTTAAATTCTCCCTACAGTTGTATGAGAACTTTCATAAAATTAGCTTTAAGTAAACTTTCATAAATTCCTTTTTAATAGTCAAATATTTCTCGCTTCTCTGTTAAGGCCTAACTTAAAGAGCTAATAAAATGAGTGATCCTTTAAACGTAACAAATGTTCCGAGACAGCATGTGAAAAACAATTAGAAAGCCATAAAAGTTGGATTCTTTCCAACCTTAATTTGAGGAACACAACATCCCACTTGAAGCACTCTTGCTTTCAAGCAAATCCTCACCACAGCGGCAGAAGTCTTTTCATCCTTCTAATGAAAGTATCATGCAAAGGAGCAGTCTGAAAACCAGAAACCAAATGTGAAATAAACCTAACAGTTGGTCATTACAGGAAAAAGCTTAAATGTTAAAGCCAAGCAGATGATAATTCATAACCGTTTTTTTTACAATATGTAGTGTTCCCCCCGAGTATTAGCCTCCGGGAGGGAAGTGGGCCTGGACTTACCTTTTACTGTTTCAAAAACAAGAAACTGCCTCATTCGGATAACTGCATTTGTCAAGTTATGGAAACAGCTGCCAAAACGACCTTCCCGTCGGGCTCCATTCGGCTGACTCACTCGGCCCGTGAAAAACAAGATCGTGCTTGATTTCCCTCAAACGTCAGCGTCTCTAAGCCAGCCCTGCCCAAATATGTGCTACGAAGGTTCAGAAATCAAGGCGCAGAGAGCCCAAACCGCCAAGAGTGGCCACTGGCAGCCCCGGCCGTCCTCCCCACCCTTCCCATCCCACCCCGGCAGCCCCGCCACCTGTCTCCACCTTCCGAGGTCGCCAAAGTCCCGCTCAGAACTTCCCCAAGTCGCCTGCGAAGACGCCTCGGCGCCTGCCACCTTCTCCGGGCTTTCCCGGAGGACCAACCCGGTGACCAAGACAGGTGCGTCAGCTCCGACCGCCACTCACCTTGCTGGGTCCCCAGGGCGCTGCGGGCCCGGGCTCAGGCGATGCCACTCCGACCAGATCCATGTTGGAAAAGAAGACAGCGACGAAAACAGGGCAGACAGGTGGCAGGACCGGGAAGCTGCCTCCGCCGAGGAGACAGGCGGCGGGGCTGGGACGACGAGCTGCTGATGCCGGAGCTAAGGTGACAGATGGCGGCGCAGCAGCGTCCGGAACTACATCTCTTCTCTTCCGCCCACCCCGCTGGGACCGTGGCTTCTGATAGGCCGCCCGCCGGGGGTTCCCGATTTTGCCTCCTTTCCCCGCCCCCGCACTTCCGGCGCTGCCCCCCGCCCTGGCTGCCCGGGCCGCTGGCTCGGAGTTATGATCGCAGTCGCTGGTGCCCAACAGAGCTGGCCTCGGGTGTGGTTTCCTCTGGCCGGGCTGTATCCTGTTGCCGCATCGCCTTCCCCTTCCTTCCCTACCTCGCTGCCCGAGACAGCATCTGGATCTAGTTAAACTGAATTAGGCTGCGTGTTACTCAGTTTGTAACAACAAACAAACGAGGCTGCTTCTTTTCATTCTTTATTTTCTGGGTTAATTCTGAACTGGGATGGCATGGGGAGCAGAAAATAGCTGGTGTGGAGAGGTCGGGTTTTGTTGTTACTGCAGTTTGTCGTTAGGAAGCGGAGCACAGAAGTGAAAATTTGTAAAATGTGTAATAGAACATTGAGCAAAAATAGGACTGCGTAATAAAGGTTTTGATGAGATGTTTTGTAGATTCTGATAAAGTGACCAGATAAAAATAGCTAAGCATTACATTTCACTTACTATATTGGTGCATTGTCCAAAGTTCTGTATTAATTCTCATTGAGGTGCATTCTATTTCTAGCATGATCTCAATTTTACTGGAATGTAGGCACACAGAGCTGAAGTAACCTAGAAGTCACAGGGCTGAGTGGCAAAACAAAGGAGTTGTGAACTCAGGCATCCTGGACTAGGGGACTAGCTCTAGATGTACATGATGACTTTTTCAGACATTCTAGTAATAAACACTGAATAACCATAACCATGTTCTCCTTAAATTGCAGTTCCGAACCAGGATCCCTGACTGTCTATGCTTGAGATCCCTAGGATACCCACCTTGATGGTTTCCCTTAGCATACAGTTTGCCATTCCAGGTCATAACATGTTCTGAATATTCCAAAACTTCAAATTAAAATAAAGTGAAATTACAACTATATGGTAGGATACAGATTTATGCTTGGCAAATGTTGCTCATATATATGAATGTGTGTAGAAATCACATTCCCTCTTAAGGTTCAAAGGATTATAACTAGGGTATTATAATTGAAGAAAGATGGATGTAACCAGAAACTAAATGGATCTTTCAATTTTGGATAAGAAAGAAACAGGAGGGAGAATCAACCAAGAGAAGTTATTGGAGTTTCCTATTAAATTAGCCAAGAATTTTTAAAGAAAAAGATGAAAGGGAAAAAAGCAGATCAGAAAGAAAGGCTGAGGCACAGTGCATGACAAAAATGTGCCAGTGAGGGGCCTTTTGGGGACGTATCAGAAAAGGACAAGAAGTCAAAAGTAGAACTAAGAATCTGGATATTTGTTTTAGATCACTTTATTCAACACATTTTTATTGAGTGCTCTCTTTAGTACCTAACACTGATGTGACAGATATGAATAAAAATAGGCGCCCATCCTCATGGACCTTGAAGTCATAAACAAAGTACAATAAACTGTTAAAGATGCTATAATCAAAGTATACACAGGGATGACATAAAGGAAAGAGGTCAGATCTACTCAGACATTCGGGAATGATTCCTTAGAGTTTATGACACTGAACTCAGTCTTGCAAGATAAGCAGGCATCACTAAGATAGCCTGTAGGGCAAGTGACAGCTTCCACAGAAGGAGGAACTATATACGACATGCACTGGAAAAGGGCAAGTGGTTTGCCATAGCCTGAATGCAGAGTTCAAAAAGGACAAAGTAAAAGATGGGGTTGGAGAATGCGGGAAGGGCCCGGGTCCAAGAGATTTTAATGCTAAGAACTTCAGAGTTTAGACAATAGTCGTTAAAAGATTTTAAATGGGAAGAATAATGTTTTTAGACTTGCTAACTAGGAAGATAATTTTGACAGCTGTCTGATAGGTGGAATGGGGAGAGGTGAGGCTGGCAACTGGAAAACCTGTGGGGTGATTAATGATGAGGGTTGCCTGGACTTCCACTAACACGTTCTTTAAATGTGTTAATAGTTTGAGACTAATTTCAGGTCTCAGAAATTTATTTCTATAAGGCTACTTGGAATATCCCAACTCTTATCTCATTGCTCCTATTCCCAAGATACTATTCTTGGGTTTTGGTGCCTGATGTTGGTAGTAAGTACCAAATAGGGGTAGTCGTGGAATGAGAGATAAGGCATCTCAATGAAGTTCCAAGAGCTGAAATGATTTCTGATTTTTCAACTGGTTAATTGGGTAGGTGGTGGTGTCTGAACATCTGGTTTGGAGGGAATATAATGTTAATATTTTTAAAGATTTTATTTATTTATTTAACAGAGATCACAAGTAGACAGAGACGCAGGCAAAAAGAGATAGAAGAGGAAGCAGGCTCCCTGCTAAGCAGAGAGCCTGATGTGGAGCTTGATCCCAGAACCTGGGATCATGACCTGAACTGAAGGCAGAGACTTTAACCCACTGAGCCATCCAGGCTCCCCAGATAATGTTAATTTTGATGTTAAACTTAAGTTGCCTATGAAAATAGCAGCTACCAAATGTATAAACACACACTTATTTGACTATTTTCTTTTTACTCTTTGAGAGCAGAGACCATGTTTATTATGTTAACTGTTGTAACCATTGCCTAGTTTGGTGCCCCGATAAATATCTGTGAATGAAATGAACTGAATGGATGCAGTTGAAAATGACCAGTGGCAGCCTGGAGTTTATGAGAAAGGGTAAGGGCCAAAATTAGAAATCTGATAGTCACTATCATAGCTACCATTTAATGAATGCTTACTATGTGTTGAAATAAACACTTCAAGCAGTTAGTTCATTTGGTTCTCTTTATTTTTTTTAGAGTTATTTACTTATTTGAGAGAGAGGGTGAGAGAGAGAAAGAGAGAGTGTGTACGCGCACAAGTGGGGGGAAGGCGAGAGGGAGAGGGGGAGAGAGAGACAGAGAGAGAATTTTCAGAGACTCCCCACTGAACATGGAGACCAAAGCAAGGCTTGACCTTAGGATTCTGAGATCATGATCTGAGCTGAAATCAAGAGTCAGACGCTTAACTGATGAACCACCCAAGTGTCCCATAGCTCATCTCGTTCCTAAAACAATTCTGAGGAATATTGTCATCCCCATTTTACAGATTGGAAAACTGACACCTGGGGAGTCAAAGTCACACATAATGAATTACGTGGTTTGTATTAACTGTGGAAAGAAATGAAAATGGAGACAGCTTTTGGGGGGAATGTAAGGAGTTAAGGGACAAGAGATGTTGATGAAGTTGAGTGAAGAAATTCAGTGGGAGAAATGCCCTATTGGAGCTGAAGAGTGAAGAGGTAGTGGGCTCAATAGCAAGAATTGGTGAAGATGTGGGGAATTCTCCCACGTGGCTGGTGGGAATGTAAAGTGGTGCTGTTGCTGTGTAAAACAACTTGGTAGTTCCTCAAAAAGTTAAACATAGAATTATGTGATCTACCAATTCCACTCCTAGGTGTATACCCAAGAGGATTAAAAACAGGTACTCAACAAATACTTGTACCTGAATGTTCATGAAACCGTTGTTCACGATAGCCAAAAGGGGGAAACAATCAAAATGTCCATCAGTGGATGAATGGATAAACAAAATGTGCTATATACACCCAATAGAGTATTATTCAGCCATGAAAAGCAACTTTTATGAATAGAATCATGTCCCCCCAAACTCACGCATTGAAATCTCAACCCCCAGTATCTCAGAGTGTAAGACTATTTGGAGATAAGGTCCCAACGAGGTGACTAAGGTAAAATAATGATAGTAAGGTGGGGCCCTAATCTGGTATGACTGGTGTTCTTATGGGAAAGAGACATCTAGGGTACCTGCTCACAGAGGGACATCCATGTGAAGGGTCAGCAAGAGGGCAGCCATCTTATAAGCCAAGGAGAGTAGCGTTTAAAGGAAACCAACTGGGCACTCTGTTAGGTGTCTGCCTTTGGTTCAGCTCACGATCCTGGAGAGATTCTCTCTACCCCTCTGGCCCTCCCCCTCACTTGCACACTTGCTCACTCTCTCTCTCTCTCTCTTTTTCTCTCCAAAATAAATAAATGAATCTTAAAAAAACAAAATTGTTAACTTTATGGTTATGTGAATTTCACGTCAGAGAAGGAGACAGAAAGAGAGCAAGTGAGAGAGAGTGCTATTTAAGAGTTTCAGAGGTAGTGCAGACGAAGCCACGGAGAAGCAATGGTGAGGAGGAGGTTCAGAAGCTTAAGGGAACAGAGTAAAAGGTCAAGATGTTGGATGGGTGATCCACATGGACCTTAAAATCATCCAGCAAGATCCAGCAGGTCTTGGGGTGGAGTACAGTGAGTGTAAGCAGCTGCCAGAGCCCCGGATATGTGCAGATTATACTCCAGAGGTTTGCAGAAGATTCTGGTAAGGAAGCTTAGACAGAGTGAAGGAGGGATTGTCACAGATGCCAGAGGAGAGCCATTTTCCTGAGGGGTTGAATGCAGGATTACATGGGAGTTCTTCTGGAGATAGCAAAGAATGCTGACCCTATTCCTTGACCCTTATTCCAGTGGAACATGAACAGTCTCAGAGGGAGCTCAAGTTTTAGAGAAGGCAGGCTGTGGAAGTTTTTTCACTATGGGATGGAGTTCCAGGTTAGACTACAGCCTGTGGATTAAAAATTTAAGTGATTTGGGGGCGCCTGGGTGGCTCAGTGGGTTAAAGCCTTTGCCTTTGGCTCAGGTCATGATCCCAGGGTCCTGGGATCAAGCCCCGCATCAGGCTCTCTGCTCAGCAGGGAGTCTGCTTCCCTTCCTCTCTCTCTGCCTGCCTCTCTGCCTACTTGTGATCTCTGTCAAATAAATAAATAAAATCTTTAAAAAAATTTTAAGTGATTTTAATGATTTAAGGTATATCCCTGTTGCCACCAACCGTATACTTCTTTAAAAGGAAGACAGAATGAAATTTACAATATTGAAAAAGTTCACAGGTCACATTTATAAGTATTATTAATATAAAAATGTGGTTTTCGAACAATGGCATATAGTCCTATGTTATTTACGAGTCAGTCCTTGAGTGGTGTAACCGCCATGTCACTGTGAAATGGAGTAAGCACAATGCTTAATGGATTTAGCTCCAGATTTACTCCAGATTTATCTCTTGATAAACTCACTGGTGCTCAGCAGAGACAAAGCTGTTCTAGAATTTGCACTGCCTAAACACATGGAATCAGCAGATTCCGGTCTCTAAAGAGAACAGGGGCATCTGGCTGGCTCAGCTGGTAGAGCATGCAACTCTCGAGGTCATGAGTTCAAGCCCCATGTTGGCATGGAGCCTACTTTAAAAAAATTTAAAAAAATAAAGAGAACAGATATAAAACTCTTTATTCTTTAATACTGAAACTGATTGAGTCTATTTGCAAGTAGTGGTTTCAGACAATCAACAAATATTTATTAACTGCTTAGGATACTCCTGAAGGCATATGGAAGAAACAAAGAACTATCAGATACAGCTGGAGAGATAAGTATTCACACTACATTACAGAATAGCACAGTAACACTTTCTTTTTTTTTTTTAAGATTTTATTTATTTATCTGACAGACAGAGATCACAAGTAGGCAGAGAGACGGGCAGAGAGAGGGAGGAAGCAGGCTCCCTGCCACGCAGAGAGCCCGATGAGGGGCTCGATCCCAGGACCCTGAGACCATGACCTGAGCCGAAGGCAGAGGCTTTAACCCACTGAGCCACCCAGGCGCCCTACACTTCTATTTCAAAAGAGTGCATGATTCATTGCTGAAGAACAGCTATAGAGAGTGGATGTTTCAGGACTCATAGCAGTTTAATGAAATGTGGAAAGGCTGCATGGAGAAGGGAGGTGCCTCCAAACTATGCCGTGAAGGTTGAAGAGAAGCTATACACTAGCTTCAGGAGAAGGAATGCTGTAAGACAAGGCAGAGGGGCAGGAAATTCTGTGGTGTATTTAGCAACGACTCAATATTTTCATAAGGTTACTTGGGGCACTTGACTGGCTCAGTCAGTAGAGCATGAGATTCTTGATCTTGGAGTTGTGAGTTCGAGCTCCATGTTAGGTATAAAGATGACCTAAAAATAAAATCTTAAGAAAAAAAAAAGGTTGCTAGAATGCAATGTTATGGATATGGTTCAGTGGGGTTTGGCTGGGACTCAATGATTCTGATCCCTATGCAATCCAGTGGCACTTTTTAATGACAAGTTTTTTGTTTTGCTTCCTTTACTGCACAATATATAAAAAATTGGTATAGTACTCTGACTGTAAAGGAGCAATGAAAGGAGAATAATATTTAATAAAAAATATGTATTTGATTCTATTTATAAGATGTATCTAAGGTGGTCAAGTTCTTAGACACAGAAAGTAGAATGGTGGTTGTTGGGGGCTGGGGGAAAACTGGCAAAGAGGAGTTATTCAATAGACACAGAGTTTCAGTTTAGCAAGATGCAAAGTTCTAGAGATGTGTTGCACAACAATGTGCATATACTTAACACTACTGTAGTGTGCATTTAAAAATGGTTAAGGTTGGGGATGCCTGGGTGGCTCAGTCGGTTAAGCTGCTGCCTTCAGCTAAGGTCATGATCCCAGGCTCCTGGGATCTAATCCTGCATCGGGCTCCTTGCTCCGCAGGGAGCCTGCTTCTCTCCACCTCTGCCTGCTTGTGTGCTCTCTCTCTCTCTGACAAATAAATAAAATCTTAAAAAAAAAAAAAAAAGGTTCAGGTTGCCTGGGTGGCACAGCTGGTTAAGCATCTGACTCTTGGTTTCAGCTCAGGAGACACCCCCTCCCCTCGCCGTCAGGCCCCACACTCAGTGAGGAGTCTACTTGACATTCTTTCTCCCTCTTCCTCTGTTCCTCCCCCTTGTGCTCTCTCTCTAAAGTAAATAAGTAAATCTTTTTAAAAAGGTTAAAATAGTGAATTATGTTGTTTTTAATTGCAATCAAAATATGAATTTAAATATGAAAATGTGGCTAAGTGGATTTCTTTTTCATGTAGTTTGCTCAGGATTTGTTGTCTAAACTATATCTGAAGGGGCGCCTGGGTGGCTAAAGAGGGTGGCTTCATTTTATTGGTATGATGTATTACATGAATTGATTTTTGCATGTTAAACCAATCTTGCATTCCTGGGGAAAATCACACTAGTCTTGGTGTGTGTACTCCTTTCACATGTTGCTGGATTCCTTTCCCTAGAGTTCGTTGAGGATTTTGCATCTATTTTCATAAACAATATTGATGTTTGTCTGTATGTTTATTTAGTTTTTTTTTTTTTTTTAGAGAAAGAGAGAGAAGGTAGGAAAGGGGCAGAGAGAATCCTAAATGGGCTCCATGCCCAGGACTGAGCCCAATGCAGGGCTTAATTCCACAATCCTGAGATCACGACCTGAGTCAAAATCAAAAGCCAGTCGCTCAGCCAACCGGGCCACCCAGGTGTCCTGCTTGTCTGCTTTTAAAGTGGGATTTATAGTGTTTCCAAAAGCATGCTGCCACTTCTGCCATCTTTTGAGAATTCTCCATGTGTGCTGTCAAAAAAATTCATTATTAAAAAGATTTGTTGGGGGGGCGCCTGAGTGGCTCAGTGGGTTAAGCATCTGCTTTCGGCTCAGGTCAAGATCCCAGGGTCCTGGGATTGAGCCCTGCATCAGGCTCCCTGCTCAGTGGGGAGCTTCCTTTGCCTTCTCACACTCCTCTTGCTTGTGTTCCCTCTCTCACTGTCTCTCTCTTTCTGTCAAAAAAATAACATCTTTAAGAAAAAAAAAAAGAAAGAGAGATTTGTTGGGGGAAAACCCCCAAAGGCATTGTTATATCTGAGCTTCCCTCTTTTTTTTTAAATTTATTTATTTGTCAGAGAGAGAGAGTAAGCACAGGCAGGCAGAGTGGCAGGCAGAGGCAGAGGGAGAAGCAGGCTCCCTGCCGAGCAAGGAGCCGGATGTGGGACTCAATCCCAGGATGCTGGGATCATGACCTGAGCGGAAGGCAGCCGCTTAACCAACTGAGCCACCCAGGTGTCCCGAGCTTCCCTCTTTTATTTATTTATTTATTTATTTATTTATTCTTTTTTTTTTTTTTAATGATTTTATTTATTTATTTGAGAGAGAGGCAGTGAGAGAGCATGAGCGAGGAGAAGGTCAGAGGGAGAAGCAGACTCCCCGTGGAGCTGGGAGCCTGATGCGGGACTCGATCCCGGGTCTCCGGGATCATGACCTGAGCCGAAGGCAGTCGTCCAACCAACTGAGCCACCCAGGCGTCCCTATTTATTTATTCTTGATGAAGTCCCAAAAGTTCATTTTTGCTTTTGTTTCCTTTGCCTTTGGTGACATATCTTGAAAGAAGTTGCTGTGGCTGATATCAAAGAGGTTACTGCCTATGTTCTCCTCTAGGATTCTGATGGATTCCTGTCTCACATTGAGGTCCTTTATCCATTTCGAGTTTATCTTTGTGTATGGTGTAAGAGAATGGTC
>PISX010028555.1:0-21377 GCA_004024625.1 Mellivora capensis | reverse complement strand
AGCTCAGGTATGGGCAGGGAGGTTGCGCGGGGGCACAGGCTGGAGAAAACCTGAGGTTAATCATAGGGCACAGGCCCAGACTAGGGTCCCTGAGCCCTCAGCCCCATGGCCGCAGGTTGGAGCTGCCCCCAGAGGAGGGATCCCCATACAGCCCTGAGTTCTCCAGCGGCTGGGAGCCCCCGGCCACCGACCCACAGGGCCGCACCTGGGAGGACCCAGTGGAGAAACAGCTGCAGCATGAGCGGCAGCGCCAGCAGGTAAGGCTCCCTGGGGAGCCATGCACCCCCCAGGGGCACAGTGGGGAGCCACACACTCCCCCAGGGGCTCAGTGGAGCTGGGTGTGTTAGTCTGGCCCTGCCTGAGCTGCCACTCTCCTCTCCTCTCTCCCGAAGCAAAGTGTGCCCCAGGTGGCTGTCAATGGGTGAGTGTCCTGTCCCCCCCCAAGGCGAAACAGGTGGGGTCAAGGAGGGGTGCATCCTGGGGGTTCCAGGCACTAACTCCACTCCTTTTGTCTTTCCTTCCATCTCCCCGGCTTGTCACAGGTGGGTGAGGTGGTGAGGAGGGAGGGCCGGGGCTGGGAGAGGGGGGAGAAGGGAGGGAGGGGACAGGGCCCAGACTAAGGGGCCCAAGGGAGGAGGCTCGGATTGCAGGGCCTGAGGGAGGAGGGGGCTGGGAGTGGGTCAAGTCTGAGCAGCTGGGAGATGGCAGTTTGGTTTCCCAGGGCCAGGGAAGCTCCCTGTCTGGGTCCCTAAGAAGACAGCACCCCAGTGTCAGAGGGAAGAGACTGGGGGATTGGGCATTTGAGTTTTGAAGAAGAGCTCAAGTCTGGTGCATGGGACCTTGGAGACCCAGAGAAGACCTGGGCCTTCAAAAATCATGGGGCACGTTTCTGGGGAAGTTAGGAAGTGGTAGTATTTCTGGGCCCCTGAAAGAGGTAGCCATAGGAGGCCAGACCCACACTCTCCCAAGGCCTATGGAAAGCAGTTGTCTCTGTTCCTGCCGAGTGTCAGGCAGAGAGCCTGCAAAGGTTAGAAGGTGGGGGAAATTAAGGTCTGAGACCTGGACTCCCGGATCTCTGGGGGAGGAAAGAGCTGGGGGTCTGAGTCCATGACTCCAAAAAGCAGTGGGGGCACAGAAGGGGCATGGAGAAGCCAGGACTCTAGGGCCCTTGAGCAAGTTGAGGGAAAATGTGAGGGAAGCTTCGTGGGATAAGATGACGACCAAGCAGACGACCAAGCAGCAGTGGAGTGGAAGGGGGGTCTGGCGGGGGCCCAGCAGGGGCTCAGCAAGGACCGCATGCTGGGAGCTGCCAGCCCCACACAGGGGGCGCTGCAGCCCTGAAGACCCCCCCTCTCCTTTGCACAGGTAGGCCTGATCAGGGCCGAGGTCCCTCTTCCTGGGGGATCAGAGCCAACATCTTGTCCCCCCCCGCCCCCCCACCAGCTGCCTGGTCTCGCAGAACTTCAGCCATTCCCTGTGCTTCTGAATCTTGGGCTTGACACCCCCAGCTTTTTTTTTTTTTTTTTAAGATTTTATTTATTTATTTGATAGCGTGCACAAGCAGGAAGAGTGGTAGGGAGGGGGAGAAGCGGGCTCCTCGCTAAGCAGGGAGCCCCATGCAGATCTGGATCCGAGGACCCTGGGACCATGACCTGAGCTGAACACTTAGCCGACTGAGCCACCCAGATGCCCCACACCCCCAGCTTTTGACTTCCCTTCTCTAAGCCTCCAGTTCAGAGAAAACGAGAATAATAATCCCTTCTTGGAGGAGTTAGAAATCTAGGAGGTACTATAGGCAAGCTGGTCAGAGTGCCCTGGAAGCTCAGGCTCACCCCAGCGGCCCGCACGGTGGGCCAGAATTATTCAGGACACAGACTCTGGGCCCAGCCTGCCTGGGTCTCCCTCAGTCTGGCCAATGCCTCTTTCTTGCTCTGTGAACTTGACACCATGGTGCCTCTTTCTCTCTGTTCTTCCACTTCCTCATCTGTAAAATAGAAAATAATAGGGTCGGGAGTGGACGAGGAAAAGGTGGGAGTGGAGGGGGGGTGTCCAAGGTCAGGGTTATAGCATGGGTTGGGTCAAAAACCAGATTAGCCAATACATGTAAAGTCTTTGAACAGAGCTGGCACCTGGTTCGCTCTAGAAGTTAACTAAAAGGTAAACCGTTATGTTGTAACTATGGGTCATCCTAAGCCTGAGCCCAGTACACAGTAGATGCTCAATAAACAGCAGCTGTTTCTAGCCATGTGCTGGGGAGCAAGTGATTTTCTCTGAGCCTTAATGTTCTCATCTGTCAGATGGAGGTGATCTTAGTACTCCTATCATGTGCTTGCAAGTTCGGAGCCAGGTACGGAGGGAGCAAAATGCATTCAAGATGTTCTCATTTCAAGTCTCTATTAACAGTATTAACCTGGCCCCTGCCCTACCCCTGCTTGGCTCTAACCCCAGCTCACACCGGTACCCTACTGCCCCAAGCAGCAGGACTGGTTACCTCCTTATCCCCAACCCTCCTGCTCCACAGTCACCAAGACCCAGAGCCGGAGGCTGAGCCGCAGCCGGAGCCGGACGGAAAGTGGGTGCTGTGTAATTACGACTTCCAGGCTCGCAACAGCAGCGAGCTGTCAGTCAAGCAGCAGGATGTGCTGGAGGTGAGGGGGTGGAGGCCCCGGGCACTGCAGGGGGCCCAGCCCTAGCTGCAGACCCAGGTTCTGAGCCCTCCTCTCCTACCTCCCTCAGGTCCTAGATGACAGGCGCAAGTGGTGGAAGGTTCGGGACCAGCGAGGGCAGGAAGGATACGTGCCCTATAATATCCTGACACCCCACCAGCGGCCCCGGGGAAGCTGCAGCCACAGCCCTTCCGGCAGCCTGGTGAGCCAAGGCAGACTCCGGGGGCTTAAGGGAAGGAGGGATGTGAGGATCAGGTGCCAAGGGCACTGGCAGAGGAGCGGGGGGAGGGGGCACTCAGAAATTGACCTCTGGAAGGTGGAGGGGCTGGGACTCAAGTGCTCTGATCCCCCCTCTCTAGGAGGCTAGCACTCCCCCTCACGCACCAGCGCCGGCCCCAGCTCCTACCGCGTCTCGGCCCCACTGGGACAGTTGTGATAACCTCAACTTGGACCTCAGAGAGAAGGGTGAGTGGTGGGGGCACCCCTTCCAGGGACCCGTCCTTGTTCTCGCTTTCGGTCCGGGGAGCCAAGGCTCAAAAAGAGGAACCAGACTCCCAACCCATCCTGAGGACGGTGGAGATCTGTTCCTCTCAGGCCCCGGGACCCTTCGTCCTGAATCCACGCTCCCTCCCGGTTTTCCGCCTGCAGAGAAATTCTCCCAGATGCTGTGTGTCAACGAGGAGCTGCAGGCGCGCCTGGCCCAGGGCCGCTCCGGCCCCAGCCGCGCAGCCCCGGGTCCCCGCGCCCTGGAGCCCCAGCTCAGCCCGCACTCCGACACCGTGGAGGTCCGCGCCTGGCTGCAGGCCAAGGGATTTAGCGCCGGGTGAGTGCCTGTGGCCGGCTGGGGACCCTGGGATGGGGTGCGTCTGGGCGCACGACTGGCAAGGCCGCCCGGGTTTGCATGGGCGTGGCCAGGGAGCTCCTGCCTCGGTGGAAAGCCGGGCGCACGCGCCCGCCTCCTCCGGCGCGCAGGGACGGGGCGGGGGAGGGACGCTGGCCAGGAACGCCGTTGTGATTGGACAGCCGCTCGGCAGCAGGGACGTGATTGGGGGGCGGGCCGAGGGGCCTGACCGCTCCCCCTCCGCTCTGCTCAGGACCGTGGAGGCGCTGGGCGTGCTGACCGGAGCGCAGCTCTTCTCGCTGCAGAAGGAGGAGCTGCGGGCCGTGAGCCCGGAGGAGGGGGCCCGCGTGTACAGCCAGGTCACCGTGCAGCGCGCGCTGCTGGAGGTGAGCTGCTGCTGTCCCCGGCCGGGGCCCAGTTGGGCGCCCGGGGCTCCGAGGCCAGGCTTCTGCTTTCCACCCCCACCTCCAGGACAAAGAGGAAGTGTCAGAGCTGGAGGCGGTGATGGAGAAGCAGAAGAAGAAGGTGGAAGGCGACCTGGAAACAGAGGTTATCTGACCATCCCCGGCTGCTCTGCTCGAAGTTTCGAGACGGCCCCGTGGAAGAACGGACTCTGCAGACTACCCCCACCCAGGAAGATGACCCCTGGCGAAGGATCCAGACCTGTCCCGGCTCTGGTCTTCCCCCAAACCCGTGGACTCTCCTGAGTGAGCGGACTGGCCAGGAGTGGGGGGAAAGGGGCCACACTCGGGTGCCCTGCGCACTGTGAGACGCCACCCAGACCATAAACAGCCTCTTCCCAGGCATTGTCAACTGCTGTCCCTTCTCCACGCGGCCACCAGGGGGCCCAGCAACCTGCCCCTCGCCCCGGCTCCCCGTCCCTACATTTTCTGGTTTCTTTCTCAGGCTTCCTCTTCCGCTGCTGGCCCGTCCTCTAGGCCAGAGAGAGCTTTGAACACCCAGTCTCCTTCCCTGGCTTCCCAAGGCCACCTTAGCCCCAGCGCCTCGCGTCTAAGGCCTTGAGAGGTTTGGTCTCTACCCCATCTCATCCCCTCCCCCTGCACTCTGGCCCTGCCCTCCTCAAACACCCCCAGGCCCCCTCAGTCACTGTGCTCTCTGCTGCCTGGTGAGCGGCTCGTCAGCCTTCCTGCTGCAGCTCAAACACCCACTTCAGAGAAGCCGGTCCTCTCCCAACGCCTTCTCCCCTTGGTCCCCACCAACTGCTGGGGGCCCAGCCACAAAGAAGGCCTGACTCCTGCATGTGCCACAGGCTTCCTGGCCACTGTTCTCCTGTGAGGTGACAACTGTCAGGGACAGCCAGCTCCTTTTCCCACACTCCAGACCGTGAGCACCGCTGGTCTAGGACAGGTTTTCTCTGGATCCCACCCTCATTCAGACTGGATGCCCCTCTAGCTTTAAGAAGACGGCCCTTTCCTTCTCAACCTGTGATCACTTCCGTGTCCCCAAGATGCCCACTGCCAAGCCTCCCCCCCCCCACCTAGTTCCTGCGAGCTTCTACCTAAGACCCCCAGGCTGCCCTCCAAGATCAGACGAGCTCAGACCCAACCCTGGGCATGCACGAGTTCTGATTGTGTTCCCCTCTGCCCCCCCTACCTCTGTTGCCCCCCCATAACCCACCAGATAAAATCCAAGATCCAGCGTTGGAGCACGGCAGACCCATGCCCTATCCTATCACAATCTGGCCTGTCAGGACCTGCAGGCTGTTGTCCCCTCCACTATTCCCAGAGTTTCACGGTCTTACCACCTCCAGCCACCCCCACTTCTTGCTGAGATCATAGCAGCTGGGCTCCCCCTTTCTGTCCCTGTCATCCCCCAGACTGTTGTCAATGCAGCAGCCAAAGGGACCTATTAACGCCTAGGTCCCACCTCACCAGGGCCATCCCGACACAGCTGGCCGTCGCCTCTCCGACCTCATCCCTTCTGTCTCTCTCCTGCCATACAGGCTGCTTCCTTCGTCTCCACATTTCAGGTACACCTCTGCCCTACAGACTCGGTCCCTGCTGTTCCCGGACACCCCGCCCTGTTCCCTCCCTGACACCTGCAAGTATCTGCCCCTGCCAGCTTTCCAGAGGGCTGCCCCGGAGTGGCCGGTTCGCAATCCTGCGGGCACACAGACGCCCCTGCCTCCTCTGCCCCTGCCCCACCTCTCCTCACCCATCAGGTCTTTCCCATTCCCTCACTACCACAGCACCAGGAGGTAGGACGGGGTCTGGAAAGGAGACATGACCAGGAATGAAAGAACGCCCCGTCCTCGTGCCCAGCCCCAGCCACCTGTGACTGAGCCAGAAGAAGAGCTCCTACTATCCCATTTGAGTAGCCAAAAAGGCCCAAATCCTAGGGTTTTTAAGATCAGTGTTGGCAGCTGGCTCAAATTCGTTTCAGGAGCACTGGTGAGCCCAGGCCTCTGGGCCAGCTGCACATTCCCGCCTGCGGCTACCACAGTAGCCCTGGTTCAAGGCCATGACTCGAGGTGGCCCCCCTCCCTGCAGGCCCTTCCCATGCACCCCCGGTACCCCACCCCCACATCCTAGGGTCTTGCCAGGGCCACGCACAGAGGCACAGGGAAGCACTGCATGCCTTCCCCCCACCCCAACACAGTCACTGGGCGGCAACTTCACGACTTTTATTTGTGGTGCCTGTGCTTTGTCTTGAAAATATCTTCTCCCCCTGCCCCTGACAGTGGGAGGGGAGGGGGCAGCAAAAAATAGAGACCTCCCTCCCTATTGCACACGGACCGTATATACAGCCCCGCCTGGCCCGGGCGGGCGGGACTCTTGGCACTCTCTCGGATCCCTGTTCAGGAACGGGAGGGGTGACTGGGGTGGCATCACACGTGAGAGGGGCACCTCTGGTGGCCACTCTGGTCCTGGCTACTGGTCCTGGCACTTCCTGGTCCTCGGTTCCTCCCTGGTCCCACCTCCAGCCCCGAGCCCCCCTCAGCAACATCCCCCTACCTGGCTCGGCCTGTCGCCTCCATCCTGGCCTTGGGGGCCCCCCTTGGCTCCTGGGGACTCTCTACTCCCCTCACAGTCTGGAGGCCCCGAAGGGAGGCTATGGCTTCTCAGAGAACCCCTGGGAGCCCTGTCACTCGTGCTCACACAGGGGAAGGGATGCGTGTGGCAGAAGCAGCTGGATAAATGCGGGCACGGGGGAGGGTCCTTCTCCAGAGTCACTTAGAGAGTTTGCTGATGACACGGATCAGGGCCGCGTTCTCGTCTTTGAGCCTCTGGTTGTCAGCCCGGAGGTCGGACAGCGCCTGTGGGAGAGGAGGGGAAGAGGGCGGTCAGCCGGGGGCCCGGGCCAGTGGAACCCCCTGCCCGAGGCGCCCCCTCAGTACTCACCTTTAGCTCCTCCTCGAGCTCGGCTGCCTTTCTCTCCAGGGCCCTGCGCTCCTGGAATCAACGGGAGGCGTGAGGCCGAGGGGCCAGGGGTTGGGGAGGGCCAGCAGCCATTAAGGCTGGGAAGGGCAGAGGTCAGAAGGCCAGGTCGGGTCAGTGTGGCCTTCTGCAGGCCCACAGTGGTTTGTAAGGCTGAGGCCCCACCGGGCCCCACGCCAGCAGCCCCTACTCACGAATCTCTCCAGCTCCAGAAGGGCCGGTCTCTCGGCGAAGCGCTCCTGCCTCTGGTGAGAACAGAGGGAAGATAAATGTCCAAACCACGAAGTCCGGGAGGGGGACAGCTGCCCAAGCTCTGGAGGGCCCCACGCCTCACCACCCAGTCTACTCGCAAGGACCCACCCCGACCCCGTCCCCCGTCGCTCGGGCTTCCCTGCCCAGCGGTGGGTGCTGGGCCCGCAGGGCACACTGGGCGAGCACAGACCGCGGCCGCACCTGCGTGGCGCGCTCCAGCTCCACCTTGAGCTGTGCCAGGCGCAGCGTGGTCTCCGTCAGGGCCTCGCGAAGCCGCTCGTTCTCGCTGCGCAGCTCTGAATACAGCTGGGGGGCCCGGGGGGAGGGGCAGGGTCAGGCCTGCCAGCCCCAAGGCTGTGGGGGTGGGGGCGGTGCGGGGATGTGGCAGGCAGAGCCACAGATGGGGGCGACAAGGTCAGAGGCCAACTGGGGGCAGGGGGCGGGGGGGAGTCTTCGAACCTTCCTGAAGCCTCCATCGGGCTCTTCCGAGGCTGGTTCGAAGTCCTGCTGCCTGCGAGGTGACGGGCCGCCCTCTGAAGTGCTGGGGCAGAGGCGGGCAGGGCGTCAGCGGGGCTCTCCGCAGCCCTCAGCCCAAACCCTTCCCGGCCAACCCTGTACCTGGACTCTGGGCTGCGGTCGGACGGCTCCGCCTCCTCCCCCTGCGGGCGGAGGTGGGGTTCAGCCTGATGCCCGGAGGGGAGTCTGGCCCACCACCCTGCCTCCAAGGCCCACCCGGGCCCCACCCCTCACCTCTGCAAGCCCTCTCCACTCCTTGCCGACTCTGCGATGTTCTTTGGTGGCCTGTGGTCCCTGCCCCTGCCCGTCAGGCGCCTCTGCTAGGGGGATGGACAGAAATCAGCACAGAAACCTGTGGAGGGGCCTCCCTTCCTGCAGGGTCAGGGTCCTTAGCCCGACCCCCCAGAAAACACTGCAGCAGGAGAGCTGGAAGGGCGAGAGAGCAGGAGGACCACCTCCCAGAGACCAGACCTCACCTCTCGGGGCAGGGCCATCAGAGTTCTCCACCCCAGGGACTCGGGGTCGCCAAGATGGGTCCTGGAGGAGAGGGGCAGGGAGGTCAGAAGCCAAAGCTATCTTCCACCACCCCGTGCCTGCTCCCCAACCCCTCTCACCAGGCTCTGCAGGCACGACCTCTCTGGCTCTGGGGCCTTCCCTGCTACCTTCTCCGCTTCCTTCAGATCAGTCAGAGTCACACCCTGGCAGAGCGGGGACAGTCAGGGATCTCCAAGCTGAGGGCCCAGCCCCTCCTCCTGCAGATACAGGAGTCCAGACCCCAGCCCCCTCCTCCAGCAGACCCAGGAGTCCAGGCCCCAGCCCACGCCCCCACCTGTGTGGACCTCCGAGACTGGCGCATGAGGCGAGAGCGAGCCTTCCGCTGGGATTCAGACTCCTCATCCCGCACAGGCATCTGGTAGGACCTGAATGAAAAGTCCCAATCTCAGGGAGGGTCCTTTGAGCCCTGTTCCCGTCTCATGGCTGACACTCTTCAGGGAACTTCCAACTCACAGCCAACCCTGGGACAAACACCCCCCTAGGGAGTGCCTGCTGGAGGCTTGGGGACCCAGGCCCAGGCCATGCAGTTCTTCCCAGCAGGGAAAAAGGGGCTTCCCACCCGCTGCCTCTTCACCTCCGCCGGTCCCGGGAGTCAGCTGGGGGCGCTGTGGAGGCTGCAGGGACACTGGGCTTCACTGGGGGTTCGGGCTCCGCAATCCTGGAGGGAGGAGAGCAGTTAGCCGAGGGAGGACGCCTGGAGATCTCAAACCTGTGTGAATTCAGGCATCCAGCAAATTATACTCAAACTCGAGTTCTGTGGCAGGTGCTGGAGACGCAGCAGTGAGCAGATGCCAAGTCCCTCTGCCCCCATGAGTCCAACATTAAAAGATGCAGAACAAACACGAAGCATAAAAACTCGTGTGCGTCCTGTGACACGCCAGAAGGCTAAAGGACTCCGAAGCAAAAGAGAGGGGTGCAGAGCCAAGGCCCTGGGGCAGGAGCGTGCCTCCATCAGGACGGGAGGGGGCGGGAGGTGCAGCCAGAGGCAACAGGAGGTCCCGTCACTGTGACCTCGCAAGATTCACGGTGAGCTTTACTTGACGCACTGGAGGAAAACGGAGGCCCAGAGCGGTGGCAGGCAGAGACCTCAGAGAGCAAAGGGACTTGCTGAGGGTCATGCTGACGAGGGTGGACCCCAGACCTGCCTCCCACCCTGACAGCCCAGGCCCTAGGCTGCTACTCACAAGGCGGAGGGCTCCAGCAGCTTACGGGAGGGCGTCGGCGTAATTCTGGCCAGACGGGGCTCCTTGGCCTGTGGAAAGAGGCCAAGATCGGAGTGGACATTCTCCTGGACTAGGCAGGGCTTGGTCTCCTGCCCCTCGCCTCGCTCACCTGAACGGAGCTCCCTTCCAGCCGAGACGAGGAAGCTGAACGCTGCAGCCCAGCCCCAGGGGTGCCCTCAGCACCCTGCCTGTCTGCGGGCCCCAGGGTCCCAGAGCTGCCTGTCTTCTGGACGCCAAAGCGCCTGGAGAAGGGGGCCTCCTCTGGGGGCTGGGTGGGGAGAAAGGTCTCCGTTACGCAGAGGATCCTTCCCCGATTCTTCAAGTGTTACCCCAGAAGGACCACACAAACCACAACTCCCGTCAGCCCCTGAGGCTGCAGCCAGAAAGCAGCAGACGGGTGGCTGGGGGACCTCTGGAAACCAATCCTCACCCTACGCACCCGAGAGAGGGTTGCAGGGTTCATGGCGTCCTTCCCCTCCCCTCCCAAGTTAGATCTCCCTCTAGGGCACCCAGACTCACCATGGGGCCCTGAGGAGCAGGGGGTGGCGGGGAAGACACTCCATTGAGAGCTCTGGATTCTGGAGAGGGTGGCCCTACAGTATACAAAAATGGAGATGCCGGCTGTCTCTCAGCCCCAGCTCCCCCTCCCTCAGACCAGGAATCCAGCCGCAGCCCCTCCTCCCTCAGACCCAGGAGACTGGGTCTCCAGCCCCTCTTGGCTCAGACCCAGGATCAGGCCCCCAGCCCATTCTCCCTTAGACCTAGAAGTCAGGCCGACGGCCTCCTTCTCCCTCAGACCCAGAAGTCCAGACCCCCAGCCCCTCCTCCCTCAGACCCCAGAGTTCAGGCCCACAACCCCCTCCTCCCTCAGACCCAGGAGTCCAGGCCCCCAGCCCCTCCTCCCTCAGACCCAGGAGTCCAGACCCCCAGACCCCTCCTCCCTCAGACCCAGGAGTCCAGGCCCCCAGCCCCCTCCTCCCTTAGACCTAGAAGTCAGGCCCACAACCCCCTTCTCCCGCAGACCCAGGAGTCCAGGTTCCAGCTCCCTCTTCCTAGATCCAGAAACCCAGACCCCGGCCCCCACCTGTGAGGCCTTCTTCTCCCTCATCCTCGTCCTGTATTGGGGGCCCCCCTGCACCCCCGGGCCGGCGTTCTTTGGACAGATCCTGGAGGGAGATCTTCTCTCGGCTGCTCAGACGACACACAGAGCTCCTGGTGGGAAGGGGAGGGTGTTGGGGTCTGAGCCCCAGGAGACCCCAGCGCACCCGCCCAGGAGCCCGCCTACTACCTTCGGTGTTTGCTGCTGGAAGGCACCTGGGGCTCCTGGCTCCTGCTCTGGGAGGCCTCCTTCTGGTTCCGCAGCTGTAAGGAGAGAAACCAGGCAGCTGGGAGGCCCCGCAGCCCCCACATCCAGGCCCAGCATGCAGAGCTCGAGAATGCTCTAGTCACAACGCGCTCTGCTCCAGGGGTGCGTGTGGAGGGTCTGTGGGCTCATTGGGGTGTTGTGCAGGGGGCTGTGTGGTGTCTGGGTCCCTCGAGCTCTCACAGCCACCTCTGGGTTCATCCCCAGAAAGGCTCTTTCCTCCCGGGAAGCCCTGCTCGCCCAGGACACTGGCCTGGTCCTCCGACCCAAGAGCCCCCTCTCTTGGGCTCGCTGGACACAGGCCCAGCCTCGGCACAACGGCTCCTCCCCTGGAACAGCCAGTCACTGCGCCTGCCGGACCCCAGCCCAGCCCGCAAGCCCCGCAAGCCCCACAAGCCTCACAAGCCCCGCGGGTGGGAGCGCTCCCTCCAGGCTGGAGGCGCACACAGATCTGTGCTCCCCTTGCCGCGGGCTGACCCTGCCTCATCTACAAAGCCCACTGTGGCCCCTTCATCTTCACCCCCAGCCTCACGCCGCTCCTTCGCCTGGCAGTCAAGGCCCTTCGGCTGGGCCCCCTTCCCAGGGCCCCCCAGCCTCACACTCTCCCAGCCTTGGCACATGCCGTTCCCCCAACCTGTGCACATGCCCACCAGGCCAGAACCGCGGCCAGCCTTCCAACAGAGGGATGTGCGTCCATCTACCTGCCGTTCACGGGAAGCCCTGGGCTAAGGCCCGGCCCCCGGGAGAGGCCGCTGGCCACCCGCATGGCTTGCCATCTGCCGAGCAACGACCCGACGTTCTTGTTCAGTAATGCACATGCCCCTCACAGAACAGCATATACCCCACACAGCTCCTCATAGAGCCGCACACACCATTATCCCCATTTCAGAGGCGAGGAAACGGAGGCCCAGAGAGGTTCAGCAACCAGCCTGAGCTCACACAGCAAATCCATGGCCAAGCCAGGCTTCAGAGCCCAGACGCCATGCCATTCATCCCTTTACTCTGCATTATTCCAGCAACAAGGCCCTGCTCGGGCTGGTCCCCTGAGCCTGGGACAGATAATCCTCATCCTTATCCCAAGGTGTGACTAAGCCCAGGGACCTGCCTCTGCCCCAGACCCCATCCCCTCCCCCCGACTCCTCTTCCTGCAGGTCACCGCTGGGGCAGAGCAGGGGGGCCTCACTCAGCCTGCTGCAGGGACAGAGGGCGCCCTGAGACTCACGTCCTCCTGCTTCCGGGCCAGCTCCTCCAACAGACTCAGCACCTCTTCATCTGCCAGGTCACAGGGACGCTGGCCCTGGTGGGGGGCGGGCAGAGGTGAGGGGGGCCCTCCCCACAATCCCTCCCCCACCAACCCCCAGCCCCACCCCCGGCCCCAAGCCCCTGGCCCTCACCGCGTGGGTCAGCGAGTCCATGCCCCCGCCGTGCTCCGCCAGCAGGCGGCAGGCATCCTCCACACCCCAGTGGGCCGCCGCGTGCAGGGGGGTCCAGCCGTCCCCATCCCGGAGCTCCGGGTCATAGCCGGCCTGAAGGAGCAGCCTGGGGGCCAGGACGGCTGAGAGTCAAGGACCAAGACAGGGCTTCCACACTGAGGGCTGACACGTGGCTGGCGGCGCATGGCCCACGACAGCACTGACCCGGTCCCAGGCAGGTGGCCGAGAGCCCGTGTGTGGGGCTGCTCCACCTGCCAGCAGGTGGCCTCCAAAACACGGCTCCTCGCACCTGCAGGAAGGGGGCCGCTCTCTTGGCCGTCGCCCCCCATTGTGGGACAGACAGCCCCAGAGCCGCTGAACAGGCTGAGGCCGGCCGCAGAAGGAGCAGCCTCTGGGCGGTACTGCTCTAGGAACCCGTACGCGGAGGGGGGCGGGTCCCAGCCCCGGGGGTACTGGCCGCCAGGGACGTTGGGTGGTGTCTGGAGACGCTGCTGGTTGTCCCAACTTGGGCGTGCGTGCCTGGGATGTTACCAACACCCTAGAGCGCGGAGGGCGGCCCCGCAGCGCAGGCTCCTCTGGTCCAAACGCCATGAGTGGGGAGGCTGAGAAAGCCTGGCTTCCGTGAGGCTGCGGTCGCCAGCGTCTTAGAGCACAGGACGTGGGGGAAGGCACGGTTACAGGCTCGGGGCCACCGCGCACACGGCCGGCACCAGGCGCCGTGTCCATGGGAAAGAGCCAGCGCACAGTAGGACGATGGGGGGGGTGTTATTTCACAAGGAGGCTTTCCAAATGAAAGCGCCGTGTACCCCGCTGACCTCAACATCCACCTTCCCAGAGCTCACTCTCCTTGCCGCACTGGGCACCTGCTACTTCCCCGAGGATGCCCCTTCGGCCCTCTGTCCCGGGGCGGGGTGCGGGAGTTCCCAAATGGTCAAGTCATCAGCTGTCCCCAGCCCACAGCTCACACGCTCACTCCCCCACTGCCCTGTTTATATCCTTCTAGGCCCGAGGTGGTCAACCAGGGACGGCGCTGGCCCTCTGGGAACACTGAGCAATGGCCAGACAGGGCTGGTTGTCATGACTGTGGCGGGGGTGTCCCCAGCACCCCAGGAGGCTGCTCAACCTCGTACGATGAACCTGGAGTCAGCCAGCCCCAGGTTACCAGCGTGGCGACTGGCAGCCCTCCACGCACGCAGGGCCCTCTGATGTGGCCTGCTTCCCTGGTCACCTGTCTGGGGGCTGCATGTGGACCCAGACCTGGCCCGTTTGCCCGTGGGTCCCCAGCCCTAGAAGACGGCCTGGCACACGGCAGGTGCTCCGTGAGTCACCGAACAGCCGCCCGCCGCATGTCTCTACCCTGCCGTCCGTCTCCAAGGAGGAGACGGGCAGTTGCGTCGTCCTACTCGTGCAGTCGATGGGTCCAGCTGTAAACAGAGCCATCCTGAGGGGCAGTAACGAAATGAGACTCAGAGAATATGTCTGCATCCAAAGCATTTCAGAGAGCGAGGCTGCCCCAAATACGGCCTCTCCTCCTGCTCCGGACAGTGGCGACTCCCGGCTGGACACACTGTCGCCTGGCTGCAGAGGAGTGTCCCAGTCTCCCTGGCAGCTGTGAGTGGCCAGGCGAGTAACTGGGATGCGGTAATGCCAGGCAAACGCCAGGTGGTCCGACAAATGGGGTGTGGGCGTTAAGTGTGTGTGTCCCTTCTGGGTTGCTCTTCTAAAGGGAAACAGACACTTGCTCCTCTCCCCCTCTCTTCCTTCTTGCTGTCTGGGATGTAGACGCGATGGCAGGAGGTGAAGCATCCACCTGACACTCAGAGGCGGAAGGCACGGGCAGAAGAGGGAAGGGCTGAGCGCAAGCCCGGGCACGGCCATGTACAGTATCCCATCCCCCTCGCCAAAGGGACTAGCTCTGAGACGGGCAGGCGCCCACGGCGGTCCACGAGCATCAGACCCGATCTTTTGCTGCAAGTACGGAGGACAAAGCATTCTACCTTCAGAGCAGGTGAGCCACCAGGACACAAGCCTGGAGCTACCAGGGGTCATCTTAGGTGCCTCCCCGGAGGACCTGCCTGAAATCCAACACGGAAGTGAGCAGAGATGAGGGGTTCGTCTCTACTCCACTTTCAGGCTAAAAATAAAGTATGACTCACAAAGAGAGAAGAAATTTGAGGATAAGAACTGGAACCAACGACCCCGACAGAAAAGGGCGAGGCAGCCAAGCACGGGGGCCGGAGGAGGACGGCAGCAAGGGAGCCCGCGCTGTTCGAGTACACGCCGTGTAAACACATACGCGCCAGATAACCCGGCTATGAAATACAGAAATAAAGCCTGCTAGAGCCATGAGGGTGAACGAGCAGAATCCACGAGCACAGGAGGCAAGTTTAGGGGATGCCTGGCTGCCTCAACTGTAGAGCACGCGACTCTTAATCTCGGGGCTGTAAATCTGAGCCCCACGCTGGATGTGGAGATTTCGTAAAATCTTAAAAAAAAAAAATCTAAAAAAAATGTTTTTTACACCTCTCATTAATAACTGGCAGAATAGGCAGACAGGAAAAAAAATCACTAAGAATATAAAGGATTTAAACAGTACAACTACAAAGCTGGCCTAACGACCTATATGGAACGCCATACTTGACAGCACGGCTCCTCTCCAGCAGACGTCCTGCTGTCTAAAGCAAACCTCAGAGGACTTCAGAAGTCCGGATCATAGAGGACCCGCTGTCTGACCACAGTGCAATCGAGCCCAGAAACAAGTCACGAAACACTGACCGGAAAGTCCCACGCATCTGCATGAAACGGACGACGCACTTTGAGATAATCCATGGGTCATGGAGGAAAGACTACAAGCTGGAAAATGTTTTAAACTGAATGACAATGAAGAGGCTGGACGCCAGGAGTTGTGGACACAGCGAAGGCTGTATTTAAAGGGAAATACTCAGCCTACATACCCAACTTAAAAAGTCCATAGGGAAGCAGAAGGCTGCGAGAAGGAACAGACGGGCCCACGGCAAGGAGCAGGGAAAAGGGAGCACCCCGCCAGCCCAGCTCACCTCATCACTTCGATGTAGCCCTTGGCGGCGGCCACGTGCAGGGCAGAGGCCCCCGTGCGGGGGTGCCGGGCCTCTGGCATGGCGCCCCCGTTCAGCCAGCACCTGGTGTCGTGAAGCAGCAACTCCTCCTCCGCCCGTTTGGCCGCCTCCACGTCCACACCTGGGAGGACGAGAAGGGGCAGCAGGTGGGACGCACACCTCGGGCTCCAGGAGGCGCGGGGCCGCGGCCCTGCCCTGTCCCTCTCCATCTGTCTGCTCCGCTGGGACGCGAAGGACCTGGACTTCCCCACCGGGTCTCCAGGTCGCTGCTGGCCGGGGGAGAATAGGGATCACAGGCCTCCTCCCATTTCAACCGAAGTGCTACCTGTACCGCTATTTTTAAGTATAAAGCCTTGAGTTTACAGCGCGAACCCGGTGTCTGACGACGTGCGACTCTCCCTAGCGCCACCTGTAAGACCCTTAGCCCCGCCCCCCGCACTGTCCCGACCGCTCCTGCCGCCCGCGTGCGGGTGCGCCCAGCCAAGGGTCCGTGTCACCGAGGCAACCGCTGCTTTCCTCCCCAGGAGCTGCTCCCTGTGCTGTCACCTGGGACACGCCGTGAGGCCAACAGGCTTCTCCGTCGGTCAGGTTGACCCTTTCCTCTGGTTTCACGGGAAAGCCGTCCCGCACCCACGGATGCGGAAGGCGAGTTGCCACTTTACACGTCGGTGGATTTTGGGTCAAAACAGGCAGCCTTGTCGAGGCTGGAACAGTGTCTGCCGACGGCCCCCGAGATCCAATCCGCAGTGTGCGCGGTGCAGCCCATGGAGACAGGACTCAGATACGGTCCTTCCCTTTCCCAGGGAGCGTTCCATCTCTCCCCCAAGTCCTGACAGCGTCTCTGCTTTTCCAGCCGGGGTTTCCCACGCTCTCTGAAGCGCTGCACAGAGCAGGGCCGTCCTGCTCCACAGCCGAGGGCCACATGCAGCACCGGAGCCCTGGAACCACACCAGCCGAGCTCAGAGGAGCTCAGAGGCGTTAGGAACGTAAAGGACGCGCTGGATTTTGGCGGGGGGCAGGGGAGAGCGTGCAACAACCCACGAATAGATTTTTTTTTTCTTTTTTTTGGAGAGAGTGAGGTGAGCGTGAGCCAGGTGGAGGTGCAGAGGGAGAGGGAGAGAAAAATATTTCGAGCCGGCTCCACGCCTGGCACAAGCCTACGGGGCCGGCTCTCACGGCGCCCATCAAGACCTGACACCGAGACTGGGCCGCTTAACCGACTGAGCGCCCCAGGCGCCCCTGCAGTTTTCTTTATACTGATTAATGCTAACATGATAATGTCTCAGACATATGGCCTTAAAGAAAATGTACTATTAAAATTAATTTGACCTGTTTCTTTTTGCTTTTTTAACTGCACCTACTTAAAATATCTATTACGCTTGCAGCTCACGCTGGACCGCACGGGCAAAGAGCCACCACGGCCCCACCATGGGGTTTGAAACACTCAAATACGAGAGGACACCTTGCGGCCCCCAAGGTGACCACCGCTGCGGGCGTGCTCCTGCACAGGAATCCACTTTATCCTTCCTCCACACCCTGTAACCTCCTGCCCTGTCTCCACGCGGGATCCCAGAACGCGCCCCCGCAGCGGCAGGAAGCCCAGGCGACCCGGCGGCCCGGCTGCGCCACCTGCTGGCCCTTGGGCACTCGGGCCCAACCTCCTGTGCAAGTGCCTCAGGGTCTTGGCTTTGGTTCACAGGGACTCGGCTGTGGGCAGCCGCCCCAGGAACGTGTGCCTGGTGAGGGCCCACCTGCAAGCCCCGGCCAGGGTGGGGCAGCCAGGCGAGTGCTGGGCGCTGTGGGACAGTCCCTCGCCACAACTCCTTCAAGGGGAATCCCCTGCAGCCCTATGACAGGGCCGTGGGCCTTACCTGCGCAGGGAATGGGCGGGATGGGGTGGGGGCTTGCTGACCTTCTCTTCAACCTTCGGCATGTTCATACACATCCCCCTGCAATTTGCTTTTTTGCTGAAATCTGCCTGTTCACTGATAGAGCTCCTGACCAGGGTCGGCAAACCCGTTTGGTGTTTTCCTGATTTTGCTGTGGCCATGGCAAGTTAAAGGTAACATAAAACAGGCCGATTTTGCTACTTTAAACTGTGCGACTCAGCGGCATTTAGATTTACAATGTGCAACCATCGACCCCCATCCTTTTCCAGAACTTTCCCATCATCCCAAAAGAAACCTCGTACCCGTGAAGCAGTCATTCCCTGTACCTCCCTCCCCGCAGCCCACAGATCTACTCCCCGTCACTAAAATTTGCCAACTATGGGAGTCATCTGTGTTTATAAATAAAGCTTTATTGGAATACGGGCAGGCCCCCCAGTCGCATATCGCCCCCTGCTGCGATGGGGGAAGCAGCCACGGGGACAGTGGCAGCCTGACAGGACCTCCCACCAAGTCTCAAATACTTCCTGTGTGGTCCCTCACAGAGAAAGCCTGCCAGCCCCACTCAGTCCATGCATCGCAGATTACTGATTTATCCATTCTTCTTTTGGTGCAGGCCCCCATCTCTCACGCCTGCCAACAACTAGATGAAGGTTCTCGTCCCAGGATGGGAGGGCCTGTCAGGTGGCTTAGGAGTGGACCTGCCAGACACTCCCCTCCTGCCCAGTCCTGTGGGCAAAGTGGCCGGAGAGTGCAGTCTGCGCAGGTCCCTGAGGCCTGCCCTGTGGCCAGGCCGGGGGCAGCATGTGCGGCATGGCAGGGCCGCTGCTGGCCTTGCGGGCATCTACTCTCCCTCCTGGGTGACCTCCAACAAGACTGTGCCCACGGTGGGGTTCCATAACTGCCCATCCCTCCTGCCCCAGCGGCTGGCTCAGGGCTGGCTCAGACCAAGGGTGGCAGCTCAGACAACCGAGGAAGTCTAGTTCTGGTTCAGCTGGAGTATCAGGCTGAGCTGTGAGAATCCAAGCCATGTACCCCATTGAGAGACTCTGTCTAAGAATGAGTTCAGTACAGTGACTGGTTTGACGCTGTACCCCTGGATCAACCCTTGCCTGAAGCCTGAAAATTCCTGGACTTCAGTTACACAGCCCATAAATTGTCTTTTTTTTTAAACCGTGGTAAAAACACACACAAAAGTGACCATCTTAACCCCTTTTTTTTTAACGAACTATTAAGTACGTTCGCACTTGTACAACCACCAGAACACTCATCTACAGAAACTGAAACCCAGTCCTCATTAAGCAGCAAGTCCCCTTCTCCCCCTCCGCCAGCCCCTGGAACCCGCTGTTCCTCTTTGTCTCTACAGACATGACTGCTTTAGTCCCGTTCCTCGCGTAAGCAGAATCATCCTGTCTTTGTACTTTCTGTCTCTGACTTATCTCACTGAGCGGAACGTCCCTGCGCTCATTCGCACTGTAGTGTGCCAGGGCCTCTTGCCTTTTTGAGGCTGAGCACTACCCCGTTGTATGCACACACCGCAGACAGCTTATCCGTCTGTCCGCCGAGGGACACTCGGCTGCGGCTGTGAGCATCGCCACGGTGCCCACAGGCGTCCGGACGCCCCGTCGGCCCGAGCCAGGCTCCCACAGCGGCCGCTGCCAAGAATCCCCCCGCACACTACTTCTTGCCTCCACACTGGAGCCACCTGGCCAAGGCCCGCGTGGGGCTCAAGGCTAAGGTCAACAAGGACAGGCAGACACACAGCACCTGTCTCCCGGAGCGACGCCCTGAGGAAGTTCCTGCCCAAAATGCAGACCTGAATCTCCTGGAGAAGCCGCCCCCCTGCAGGCCCAGGAACACACGAGGCCGGGTGAGGAAGGAGACGGGAGGACCGAGGGCAGGCGGGGTGCGGCTCCGTGAGGCTCCTGAACAGGGCGGGAACCACAGCAACAGCACAGCCTCAAGGTCCCAAGACCCAGAGAAGAGTAACAATGTGCCATCCCGTGTCCTTGCCGGAGGAGACCCTGGCTCCCAGGGCAGGCCGGGAGCAGAGAGGGAGGCAGCCAGGAAGGGAGAAAACGGGAAGGGGGTAAGGGGGAGCTATTTATGTAGAGTGGGGGAGGAGAGGCAGGGCGACTGCAGATGTGCCAAAACGTGACAGGCCGATCGATCTCTGGCGCGTGATTCCATCTGTGCGAGACACCCACGATGGGCACGCGCGCGGGCACCGAGGGCTGAGTGGCCTCCCGGGGCCGGGGGCTGTGGGCTAAGGGTTACTGTGGCGTTACTGTGGGGTGACTGAAGCCCCCCTGAGCAGGCGGCTGACGAACCCAGCACACTCGATGCGCCGAAGAACCCGCGGCCGGCACACCTCACAGAGAGCCGCCCGGGCCTCACACCTCAGCTCCACAGGGCGGCTGAACCCCAGCAAAGCTGGGTCAGGGTCACGTGCGTGCCCCGAGGCTGCCCCAGCCTTTCTCCAAGCTCAAAGCGTCTCAGAGCAAGAAGCCAAGGAGTGGAGGGAAGCTCGGCTTGGCCTCAGCTTTGCCCACTGTGCGCCCCCTGCCCCCGCCGAGCACAGCAGGGCGCCCACCTCCACCTCCACGGGGCCCTCCACGGACGCCAGCAGCCAACCTGCCCAAGCCCAGCCGGGGACCTGGGCATCCCCTTCAATGGCCCGGTGCCTGCCGCACAGCAGCCTCCCTGAACCTGCCACGTGGCCCCCCAGCCGCCCAGGCCCTGCACTCCCAGCAGCGCCCAGACCAGTGCCCCCCAACCGTGTCCTCTCCTTCCAGACCCATCAGGCCACAGCCTTCCCCACACACCCCACACATCAGCGGGTCCCAGACGGCTGCTCCGAGGGGGAGCACGTTCAGTCGTAAGCCCCTCTGAGAATTTCCTAGAAACAACACACGTTCTCTCTAGAAATACGAGTGAAGCCATATGCAGAGTTTTGGGGGGCCCTGGGCCCCACATTAAAGACCACCAGGGTGCAGTGACGCTGTGCATGAGATGACCAATCCCCCAAACCCCCGCACTGAACCCACGAGCAGACAATCTCACCTAGGAAACCCCCGGACAAGGCTCTCCCCTCATTTCCTCACCTACTCAAGTGGTAAGGTGATGACTGGGGTCACCAGTGCCGGGCTCTTATTCTGTGCCCGGCGGCGGTACAAGCGCCATATACGATCAGTCACTCCATGTCCCGAGCAAGGCTGGGGACACACTCATACTCCCACTGCCCAGAAAAGGAAGCGGAAGCAGAGTCCAACAATCCCGGGACGAGCAGAGGCCAGCCGCGGAGCCCCGGCTGCCCGCTCCCAGGGGCCCACCTCGGAAGGCAATCTCCGCCTTCAGTAGCCCCTCCATGGCATCCGACTCGGCCAAGTCCAGGGCCAGGTCCCCGTCGCTGTTGACGGCGGCAATGTTGGCCCCGTGGCTCAGGAGGTACCTGGGGGCAGGGGTGGGGTGGGAAGGTCAGGGCTGAGGGGCTGAGCTCCGGCCCCCAGGGGATCCCACGTTCCCTCCCCTGCCTCACCTGGCGATGTCCAGATAGCCACAGGAGGCAGCCACGTGCAGGGGCGTCCAGCCCTCGTTGTCCGCCTGGTTCACTGTGGCCCCCTGTTCCACCAGGAAGCGCACCACCTCCAGGTTCTCGTCGATGCAGGCCTGGGGCGCAAGGGGCACAGCTGTCAGTCCTTGCCTGGCCCACGCAAGGCAGGACACCCATAGGGGCCGCAAGACAGATCCAGGGGACAAGCAGTTGTGACACTCAAGGGAAAGACCTGGTGTCGCTGGGACAGAGCCTGGAAGGCACCAGCCTGACCCCTGGAACGACCCAGCTCCCGAAGACACCCCTGGCTTCCCAAAGGTCAGGTCAGCTGGGCATCTGGGGCTCAGCGGGGACCACGATGGCAGGACACCCAAATCCCTGCGCGCACAAACCGGATAAAGAGAGACTTTTCTCCAGGTGCAGAAATCCCGAAAGACGCTTTGTCAGATACAATGTACCCGTCACCACCACCAAGACAGGGCTTCCGGTAATGGACCCCTCCTCCCTCAGACCCAGCAGTCCAGGCCCCCGGCCTCCTCCCTCAGACAGGGGAGTCCAGGCCCACAGCCCCTCCTCCCTCAGACCCAGGAGTCCAG
>PISX010028554.1:0-21359 GCA_004024625.1 Mellivora capensis | reverse complement strand
GCTGTGCAGAAGCTTTGATCTTGATGAAGTCCCAAAAGTTCATTTTCGCTTTTGTTTCCTTTGCTTTTGGAGACATATCTTGAAAGAAGTTGCTGTGGCTGATATCAAAGAGGTTACTGCCTATGTTCTCCTCTAGGATTCTGATGGATTCCTGTCTCACGTTGAGGTCCTTTATCCATTTCGAGTTTATCTTTGTGTATGGTGTAAGAGAATGGTCGAGTTTCATTCTTCTACAAATAGCTGTCCAATTTCCCCAGCACCATTTATTGAAGAGACTGTCTTTTTCCCACTGTATATTTTTTAGCCGGGTAGTTTTTTAAAAAAGGCTTTTTGTAATGTTTTGTTATGGAAAGTTCCAAACATACACAAACAGAGAAAAATAACCCATTGAGCCCTACTGTGTGGTGTCATGTAGCTTCAACAATTATCAGGTTATACTGGATTATTTTGGTAGCAAATACCACTTCACATGTACATCTTTCAATGTGTCTCTAAAAGATAACAGCTTCAAAAGCCCTTCCAATCCTATCTCCCCAAATTAATTCCTTATCAGCAAATGTCTAGTATGTAGAGTCCCCACTGTTTCATACTTTAAACTTTTGTTTAAATCAGGCTCTAATAGGGTCACAGATTGCAAAAAGTTGATATGTCTCTTGTCTATTTTAACCCATAGTTTTCTCTTTCTTTTATAAATTGTTTCTTGAAGAAACCCATAGAAGTTTACTTGTCTCCCCCCCAACCCCGCCTTTTTTTTTTTTTCTTCTGACAGGGAACCACTTTCAAATATTATTTAGTCTCTAAGGTTTTTTTATGCCTTATGGACATACACACATATACAAAATATGTGCATTTTATGTATCTGCCTCATTGATCTCAGTGTGTTGGAGGAAATACATCCATCTAATCCTTCTAGCTTCTAGATCCTAATTCCATGGGATTGGATACAGTGTATCCCAGTGAGGCACATTTAGATTCTATTAAAAAAAAATTTTTTTTTAAATCTCTTACTCTGACTATGGAGCATACCGGGAAAGGCAGGCTCACAATCTTTCTGTTCTGTTGTCATGAAAGTGATAGAAATAATAACCAGTAGTATTTGTAGAGTGCTTGGTTTCTTTACTAAGTATTTTCATACCCCTTTTCTTGTAGAACTTTGTAACTTAATTAAAAATATTTCTCTTACTCATTGGAAAGGAGGCTTGGTATAGGAATGAAAATTCTATTTTGTAATATTTATTACTCCAATTTATTTTTAAAAATTTGTCTACCCAGCTTCCAATGGCAATATTGCCAATAGTTCTGTTGGTGGGGACCTCTTATGAGAAAGCTGTATCATCCCTCAAGGGCATGGAGGGCAGTGAGTGGATCAGACAGCGAGGAGTATAGCCAGAATCAAGGGGACAGAGGCAGAAGCTGGTCATGTTTGGTAAGAGTCAGGGAAGGAGATTGTTTGCTCTTGGGGATTATAAAGACACAGAAAGCCTAATGAGTTCAGAAGTCCAAACTGGGAAACTGAGGCTGACCCTGCCTCTCTTCTACTCTTACGGTAGGACTGCACCCCCATCCCCATGACCCAGGGTCTCAGGTACTGTTACCAAGATCCTGACAGTACATGCCACGTGCAAGGAAGAACAAAAGAAGTCAGTCTAAATTACTGAAAACTCTGAATGGTATCCCGCTAATATAATAATGTAATAGATTGAACCAGATGAAGTTGCCACTATGTCTATTTTTGATCCATAAAAATGAAAAATTTGTTATATACCTACAATGGGATGTCATTGTCTTTTTTTTTCCTTTAAAAATTTTTTTAAAATTTTAAACTTTTTTTTTTTTAAGATTTTTGTCAGAGAGCACAAGCAAGGGGAGCAGCAGACAGAGGGAGAAGCAGGCTCCCCGCTGAGCAGGGAGCCCGATGTGGGACACCATCCCAGGACCCAAGGATCATGACCTGAGGCAAAGGCAGATGCTTAACCAACGGAGCCACCCAGGCACCCCTAAGCTTCCAACTCTTGCTCTCAGCTTAGGTCTTGATCTCAGGGTCGTGAGTTCAAGCCCTGCACTGGGCTCTGTCCTGGACATGGAGCATCCTTAAAAAAAAAAAATGTATTGCCCATTAAAGAAACTACCATAGAATCACTATATTGTAGACCTAAAGGTACTAAAACACTGCATGCTAACTATACTGGAATTGTAATAAGATTAAAAAAGAGAGAAACTGCCACAGAGGAAACCATTTAAATCAAACTCCCTCAACAGACTATGGTAATATAGGAGCATTTTTTTTAAAAGATTTTATTTATTTAGTTGACAGACCGAGATTACAAGTAGGCAGAGAGGCAGGCAGGGAGAGAGAGGAGGAAGCAGGCTCTCCGCGGAGCAGAGAGCCCAACGCGGGGCTCGATCCCAGGACCCTGGGATCATGACCCGAGCCGAAAGCAGAGGCTTTAACCCACTGAGCCACCCAGGCGCCCCGGACCATTTGTTTAAAAAAACTTTTGAATAGATAAAATTCCTGAAAATGATGGAAGTATGCTAAGTGTAGTATTATTCAGACTTTTCTAGAGGCGTGATTAACCATCTTTCAGGTGATGATAATGTTGAGGCCTGAAATTGCACAAGAGGTGGGAGGTGGTTGATGTGGAAATAGGACTGACTTGTGTATCAGAACACATTTATGTCTTAATGAAGTCTTGCAGATAGAATGAGAAAATCTAGCAGCCTATTGTACTTTTTTTTTTTTCTTTCTCACTCTGGGTTTCTAAGAGCTGTTTTTCTCCTTCTGTAGGCCCTTTCAGTCTGCCTTATGTATATGGAGTAGCATTATCTCCTTGCCTTCGTCTCTCTCCCGTTCAACCTATTGTCTTTGCTGTAGTCAGAATGACTTTAAATAATACGATTCTGATCACATAACTCCCTAATAATGAGACTCGTCAATACACACAATAAGGCCTAAAGCCTTACTCTCTGAATCCAGGCCTTTCATCGTCTGACAGTAGAGAGGTATGAAAGGGCCTGGTCCCCAGAGCTGGACATTCTGGGATAGACACGCGAAGAGCTGAGACCAGCACCGTGCGGGAGGCAGATTTCGCCGTGAGGATGGTCTAGCTCTGGCATGCCTTCCGTCTCCTTTCCATCCTCAACCCCTCTATCTCCTCCATCTCTATTAACATTCTCAAGGCACTGCGTATTTATTATGTAAACCACACGGCAACCCACGGAGCTGGGTTTTAAAAATCCGCTCCTTTTTATAACGAGCTCTGGGGCTCGCACCGTATTGGAATCCGTTAGGATGCTTTTAGAAATATGGATGCCTGAGCCCACGCTTAGAGATCCTGATGTAATCGGTTTGGAGAGGGACCCAGGTGTTGTTTTTTATTTTTTTAAGCCTCTGGTTGATGTTAATACACAGGTAGAGAGGCAGAGTTCTGAGTTTGAGGATTTGCTCAGAGTTCTCCAACATCACCAACCTGTGGGCTCTGAGCTGCCCTCCTTGCCCTGCTGGGCCACTAGTCGATCTGCCTGCTGTTCCTGTTTCTGGCCCTGGTGTCTTTGCTGGACCACTCCTTCCACTCCATGGAAATCCCACTCCCTCACTTCTCCACTGAATGAACTTTTCCCTTCTTTCAAATCCTAGCTCACGAGTGGCCTCCTTCGTAGGTTGCCATAGTCAGTCTCCCCTAACTTTGGGCTGCCTCCGTCTGCTGTGGGGCGAGCCTCGCATTGAACACGTGTGTGCACAGGCCTGGCTCTCCTGCTGGACTAAGCTCTTTGCAGGCAGGACTGTGAAGGAATGAATGAATGGCTGGATGACTGAATCGTTTTAAGCCAGGTTCTTCCCACAGAAGAACTGGGTATTGGTTCAGCTTCCCTAAGTTTAAGTTAAGGGAAAAACTTCCCTAAGTTTTTCCTTTAGGTGATTAAGTTAAGTTTAGGTTAGTTTAGGTTAAGTTAGGTTAAGTTTAGGTTAAGTTAAGTTAAGGGAAAAACTTCCCTAAGTTTTTCCTTTAGGTGATTAATTCCTCTCTGCCCCCTTTTCTTTAAGTAATGGGCCTCATTCTTTTTTCCCTCTGTTGGACTTCCGGGAAGAGGAGTTCTAAAGTCCTGTTCTAAACATCCCCTGAGTTCTCCTCTGCTTGATATTTTGTAGGTCAAATCCTTCATGTAGGAAATGAGTCTGAGTCTTCACTTTTCCTCTGGGCCTTTGGAGGGAGGCTGGATAACAAAAGTGCACTTTCTTACCATGTCATTCAAGAAAAAGTCTGGCCATCTTTCTTTACTGAGAATTCCAGAGTCTCTGAGACGAGAAAGACAGTTGAACCTGTGAAAAGCCACACTTTGGGAGGAGGAGAGACTGAACTTCTTCCTTGAGAACAGAAGCCTGTGTGGGCCCTCTGCTTTATCTCCAGCTGTAGGAGAGCCAGTGGTGTCCCGTGGTTCTAAGCCTTGGTAGGGAGGCAGTGCTGACAGAAGAGCCTTGTGTTTGGAGACAGGGGGGTGTCCTTGCAAAGTTAAGTTGCTAATTCTGATTGGAAAACCCAGTGAAAATACCCTCTATGTCCAAAATAAGATTCCCCCAAGTCAACCAAGTGCTTTTCTTTCAACTGTAAGGTTTATTATTTTATAAAAAGAGTTGAAACAGGGACATGCAACAATGATTATTTCTTTACTGTATCTGAAAGAGAAATTACACTGTTTTCAAGTTTTCATCAAGAGGAGCTGATTCTCTTTTTGTATGTGAAACCATCAGGGATTATAATTTTGACATGGTAAAGAATATTTTCTTACTGTGTTGACTATTCACGTTACAAAATTACCATAAACTATGAATAAACATTCACAGGGATGTTAGAATGGTTATTCTCTCAAATCCTCAGGGTGTGTTTGTGGAAAGCTGATTATTCTAACCACCTTAATAAGTTCTAATTCTTCTAATAAAACAAGGGTGTTGAGAAAGAGCAGCTTGAGACGAGTTTTAAATAAATGAATCAGCTTTTTGTGAAGGTTTTAAAGATTTTATTTATTAATTTGACAGAGAGAGATCACAAGTAGACAGAGAGGCAAGCAGAGGGAGAGGGGGAAGCAGGCTCCCTGCTGGGCAGAGAGCCCGATGTGGGGCTCGATCCCAGGACCCCGAGACCATGACCTGAACTGAAGGCAGAGGCTTAACCCACTGAGCCACCCAGGCGCCCCTGTGAAGGTTTTAAAGAATAGTTTTGTGGGGTTCAAATTTTAATCGTGCCCCAGTGCCTCTATGGATTTCTTCCCCCTCTTTAAGACACTTTGATTTCATAAAGCGTATTGGGGAGGTTCATAGAGCAGGGAAACAAACTTGTATTGATGGGTCTATACAGGTAAAGGCATCAAAAGTATCTACCAGGTGTAGAAACAACTGAATTTGGGGGGCCATCCACATTTCCAGCTATGAGATTTAGGTCTGGGTGGATACACTTGGTCTGAAAGGTTCTCCATGACCCATTTTGTTGGGATTTTTCTTTTATCTTTTTTTTTTAGCGGAGTTGACAATTATTCCTAGCTATCACTTTCAAACATACCATGTCTCTCAAGTTTCAGTGAGTTAGTATCTTACCACCAGCAGACTGGGGTGCATTTTATTTCAGCTTAATGGCTAAAGCAGAGTGGTTATCTGAATCCGCTGAAAGATATAAGAGACTCGAGGAAGAGCAGTTTGGCACATATACTCCCCACATGCCATAAACAGTGATCTAAAAGGTATATCTTAGTCCAGAGACCATATGCTCCTTTCTTCCCAGGGACTAATATGCTTGCCAGAGAAGATTGTCTCAGAATGGGTCTCTTGTATTTCTATCATAAATTGTCATAGTTCTCTTGGCAACCTTTCTCACACCAGGCTTTTTCCTCCTATTTTTTTTTTAAAGGGCAAACTTCTAATTGAGTCCCCTTTTCCACATTAATGACCTTAAGAGGATAATTGCAATGGCATCTAGAATTTCCTTCTAGAATTTCCCAATCTTTAATCAATAGGGTAGAGATAGCAGTATTTTCAATAGAAAACTTGGTTCCTGACTGTTAGTTTTTTGAGTAGGGATAATGCCCTCTTTATCTTTCATTTCTCCATGCTCCACAGAGTTTCTGGGGTCCTTTAGGTACCTAACAGGTGTTTGTTAAATGAACAAATCTTTTTGCATGGCTGATGTTGCAGGAAAAAAAATAACTTTAAAAACAAAAAATAGAAGTGGACTAGAGATGTTATACGTATGGGGATTTTCTTTTATCTGCAGCATGATAGAATCTGGGGTAGAAAATTGGAAGCATGTTCTATACCGTTCCTTGCCCTTCTTCCCATCCTGTTCTTTCAAAGCCATGCCCTTTAAATTCTTTGGTAAAGAAGGGTATTGTGACCATTAGAAGTTGACCTATTCGTCCCCATACAGGGTAGGGATCTTCCTGTAAAATATGGGGATATGACTAGGTTTTCAGATGTAGCATGTGTCCGATCATGCTCCCTAGACAGAGCCTAAGAATGTGGCAGTTGCCCAGAGGTATGTCTGTTCCTGTGTGAGATACTCTCCTCTGTAACGGGATTGTGGGAACCACAGGGAGGAGAAGGGAGGTTACTTTCTGTTCTTCAATAGCAAGTTTTTAGACTTCTACTTTTTAGAACATGCAAAAAATTCCTTACAAGGACTATCTTAGTTCTTTCTTTTTTTAAAGGTTTTATTTATTTGACAGAGAAAGACACAGTGCGAGAGGGAACAGAAGCAAGGGGTGCGGGAGAGGGAGAAGCAGACTCCCCACTGAGCAGGGAGCCCAATGCAGGGCTGGATCCCAGGGTCTGGGATCATGACCTGAGCTGAAGGCAGATGCTTAATGACTGAGCCACCCAGGCGCCCTTAGCTCTTTTAACTCTGGAACTTTGTACTAGTTGTCTAACCTATCTGAATTTAAATTTCTTAATTTCTATGAGAGACATAAGTTTATATAGCTATATTAGATATGGTCAAAATTAGTGCTTTTCTTAAGTAGCTTAGAAATATGAATTTATTTTTGTAAAAATGATATGAACCCATTACATTTTAAATATCAGACTATATGGAAAAAACTATAAAGATGCAAGATGACAAATCATCAAAAATCTTGCCACCTAGAGATAACCAACTTATATTAATATTTGAACATATGTATACACAGAGTGGCAGATGGACAAAAATGGCTTGGGAAAAATTGGATTATAGTATATTTTCTTTTTATTAACAAAACTATTAAGTTATAATTGCTTGAATTTAACTGAAAAAAATGAGTGAAATAAAATGAAAAGATTGCTGCATTTCAGAAAAATGTCTCTGTGGCACTGTTGAGATTCTGATTGCTCTCCATAAGTACCCTACATCCCTCGTCTAAGGCAGCGACCTTACAGATGTTTGTTGAAGGAGTGTATGAATATGTTTCTGTATTTGTTTTTGAGAATTGATTTTTCTCAAACAGATAATAATTCAGCCTTGCATAGCTTTGAACTCAAGGTCGATTTTGTGTTTGTTCATGGATTACTAATTCTTTTGTAAACATTTATTGAGACATTATTTCTCAGGCACCATGCTAAGGTCTGGAATGCATGTTAATGCACATCCCCCTGTGACTTTCTCTAGATCCCCAAACCCCTGCTAGACCTGCCTTTGCCCCTCTGGAGCCTCATCTGTGGTTCCTCAGCCCCTCACTCTGGGACTCCAGCTGCACTGGCTTCTAGTCTTCTTAAATGCTTTTTCCTTGAGGCTTTCAAGCAGATTACTCTTTCCTTGGAATGTTATTCCCTCTCTTCTTACCTGGTGTGATGGTTGACTATTTGTATCAATGTGACTGGGTGTCTAACTATTTGGTTAGACATTATTCTGAGTGTGTCTGGGAGGTTGTTTCTGGATGAGATTAGCAGCACTTGAATCAGTAGACAGAGTAAACCAGGACTGTCTTCCCCAATGTCGGCGAATGTCCTCCAGTGCATTGAAGGGCTAGATAGAAAAGAAGTCTGAATAAGGTAGAATTTACTCTCTCTGACTGTCTTCTTGCTGGGACATTGATCTTTTCTGCCTTTTTACTGGACTTGAATTTAGACCATTGGTTCTCCCAGGCCCCCAGCTCGTCAACTGCAGATTTTGGGACTTCTCAGCCTCCATAACTGCCTGAGCCAATTCCTTATAATAAATTTCTCTATGTCTATAGATCTAAAGAGAGATACATAAATTTACATATAGATACATAGATTACAAATGTATTTGCCAATTGGTTCTGTTTCTCTGGAGAATCCAAATATACCCAGCTTCTTTCAATTCCTCCTTTAACTCAAATGTTCCCCCCCCGCCCCGCCGCCGAGGGAAGCCTTCTAGACCAAACCAGATCCCTTTGTGGTATACTTTGTACATTCTGTGTAGAAGATTTTCACAATGTATATTTGTACACTTATTAATGTGGTCATCCCATTGTCTTTCTCCCCAACTACCTGCCTCATGGGCAGGATGCCAGGGTCCTCACATTGTACCCCCTTGCCCAGCAAGGCTTGGCCATGTAGTAGGTACTTAAACATTTCATTTCCCGAATAACACATGAAAGTTAAATAAGGCGTGGCCCTTACCTTCAAGGAGCTTAAACTCTATTGAGGATAAATGAGTTAATTATGGTAACAGATATGAAAAATGCTAGAACTGACATATATTTGTAGATATTTGTAGGTAGAAGAGATGGGTATTTGTAGATATTTGGGTATTTGAAGGATAAGGAGGAGAATGAAGTGTTTATGTGGGGTTGGAAGTGGTGTTGGTGGGAGACATGGGATGAGATGGTGGAGAGTCAAAGCACTCTGCCCAAGAGCCTCTGTAGGAAAATGCTCAAAAGCATTAAACAGGGATATGCTCAGGGGTGTGCAGGTCATTGGTTGCAGCCAAAGTGGGGGAGTGGAAAGGGATGAAGATGAAGAGGATCATGGGGCAGAATCTGATAGACTTTAAATGCTCCTGGAAACTTACACTGCAAATAAAAATGTTTTCAAAATGGAAGAGAATCTTTGCATTCAGGGGGGAAAATTATTTATTTATTTATTTATTTATAAAATTTTCATTTATTTTAATTTTTAATTTTTTTTTAAATTTACAGGTTACAAGAGGTCACTTCATTTGTCTCACTAAAAATTAAATTATTTCTTATGTCGGGTTTTAGTCTGATATTTGTATGAAGCCATAGAAATAAAGCTTGTTATAGAAGACAAAACTATAGTTAAACCTGTGGATGATGGATATAAAAATTAAATGTAGGGAACTTACCAGAAAGCTACCCTGGATGCTTAGACAAAGACGAAAGGAGAGAGTAAAGATCTCTAATTTTTTCATGTAGGACTTCTAGGAAACAAGTTTCCTTTTTGTGTCAAATGGACTCTTCCTGGTGATAATTTAGAGGATTTTAGTATTCTTGGAAAAATGGAGCGGTTGGATTAGAGACCCCTAAGAGGAAACCCTTTGTATGGAAGGACATCACCTAGGAAAGTGATGACACGTAGTGTGTGCTTGCTGCTGATTATTTCTAACAAGTAGACTGTTAAGCTGTACTTCGCTCTTCTGTTCATGGAGAGAGAAAGTTTCTTGAAAGTACTAAATTGCTCCCCTGTTAATGTTTCTAACATTAACATTCTTTTAGGAAATACAGATTCTCCTCTTGTCTTTGCCAATAACTAGGGTAGCAAAACCAGGGAACATCATAGATTCCTGGGCCCCACATTCAGACTTTGGGTTCACAAGGTCTGGAATGGAGCTCAGGATTCAATTAAAAAAAATTTTTTTTTAAAATTTATTTGTCAGAGAGAGAGAGTGAGCACAGGCAGACAGAATGGCAGGCAGAGGCAGAGGGAGGAGCAGGCTCCCCACCAAGCAAGGAGCCCGATGTGGGACTCGATCCCAGGACACTGGGATCATGACCCGAGCCGAAGGCAGCCGCTTAACCAACTGAGCCACCCAGGTGTCCCAGGATTCAATTTTCTAAATTAATTTATATGAAAGAGAGAGAAGGAGAGAGTGCGCACAATGTGGAACAGGGAGGAGCAGAGGGAGAGAATCCCCAGCAGACACCACACTGAGTGTGGAGCCCAATGCAGAGCTCGATCCCATGACCCTGAGACCATGATCTGAGCTGAAATCAAGAGTTGGATGCTCAACTGACAGAGCCACCCCAGGAATCAATTTTTTAAAAACTCCTGACTGGAGGCTTGATGTCTTAATATAAGCTAGAGGATAGAAGACAAAATCTCAGTGTCATGCAGGAGAGCAATCTGTGTAATGCTGGGAGCCATGAAATGGGGTATGAGAAATTCCATTCACCTGCCTGGGGAAGGACCAAGAAAGCAGAGCTTGGGGTGATAGAAGAGAAAAGAATCTTCTTTGAGAACATGGACACTGCTCAGACATTAGGACTCCCATGGAAAATGATATTACTTAAAGATAAGCTCCCCATGTAAAAAACTAAAAGCGCACATGAGAAAACACCATGAAGGAGAATTATCACCCTGGAGAACTGACATCATAAGAACTAACAAGATAGTAAACAATATGTGTTGGAGAGGATGTGGAGAAAGGGGAACCTCTTACACTGTTGGTAGGAATACAAGTTGGTGCAGCCACTGTGGAAAACAGTGTGGAGATTCCTTAAGAAATTAAAAATAGAGATGCCCTATGACCCTGCAATTGCACTACTGGGTATTTACCCCAAGGATACAGACGTAGTGAAAAGAAGGGCCATCTGTACCCCAATGTTCATAGCAGCAATGGCCACGGTCTCCAAACTGTGGAAAGAACCAAGATGCCCTTCAATGGACAAATGGATAAAGAAGATATGGTCCATATATACAATGGAATATTATGACTTCATCAGAAAGGATGAATACCCAACTTTTCTATCAATATGGATGGGACTGGAAGAGATGATGCTGAGTGAAATAAATTAAGCAGAGAAAGTCAATTATCATATGGTTTCACTTACTTGTGGAGCATAAGGTATAACACAGAGGACATTGATATGGAGAGAAGAAGGGAGTTGGGGGAAATTGGAGGGAGAGACAAACCATGAGAGACTCTGGACTCTGAGAAACAAACTGAGGGTTTTGGAGGGGAGGGGGGTGGGATGTTGGGTGGGCCTGGTGGTGGGTATTATGGAGGGCATGTATTGCATGGAGCACTGGGTGTGGTACATAAACAACGAATGCTGGAACACTGAAAAGAAATTAAAAAAAAAAGAAGTAAGGATAATAACACAATAAGATATCCAAAAAGATAAAAGAAGAGATAGAAAACATAAGGCCAGCACAGGATAGTATGATAAATGAATAGACAAAATTGAAAAGAAACTGAATAGAAATGATAGAAAATAAAGTATAGCCATTACAGGTGGAAAAAAAAAATCCCACAAATGAGGAATCTAAGTATAGATTAGACACACCAGAAGAGATAGACTTACCCGGGAGAAAGATCTGAGAAAATTATCTAAGATGTAGCACAGAGAGGAAAAAGGAAAATAGGAAAGAGAAATTAGACGACATAAAGCCAAGACTGAAGGAGCACATGGAGTCTCCAGTAGGAAAAGAAAACGCACGTGCAGAAGTCATACACAGAGAACTGGCAGAACGTTAATATCCAACAGAAATCCTAGATGCTGCCAGAGATAATGTATAGATTACCTACAAGGAGTGACCATAAACTGTGCTGGTAGGGTTCTCATCAAAAATAAGATGCCAGAAGACCGCAGAATGAGAGCTTCCTAATGTGGAAAATGAAGCTCAACCTAGAATTTTATACCCAAACCATTCAGGAGAGATGATGATAAAAAGAAAGACATAAACATACAAAGCCTGAGAGAGTTTGTCTCTTGCCGACCCTGTAGAAAGGGATTCCTGACGATGTTTCCTTCTTGCTGAGGCACAACAGAGAAGGAAAGAGAAAGAAACAAGAAAACACTTGATGGGGAAATGGGTAAGAATATTGGCAATTCTAAATATAAGTTGGCGTAGAAAAGACCAGTTAATGGGCGTTTTAAAACCAAGTGAATCCAAGAGCAGGCTGTGGTAACAAACATAAAAAAAAAAAAAAGGCTTGGAAGTTAGGAATCAAAATACTCCAGCTTTGTATTAATGTGAGCAGGATTTAGGTACTTATTCAAAGTTGTTGTTTTTTTAAATTTATTCATTTGTCAGAAAGAGAGAGAAAGAGAGGTGCACAAGTAGGCAGAGGGAGAAGCAGGCTCCCCGCTGAGCAAGGAGCCCAACGTGGGACTTGATCCCAGGACCCTAGGATCATGATCTGAGCTGAAGGCAGATGCTTGACTGACTGAGCCACCCAGACACCCCTCAGATACTTATTAACTTTAGATCTGTCTAAATGTTTATGGAAAATTATAAGAGTAACTATAAAGAGAATAAAAATGGGAAGTATGATTTCTAAACCAGTATATAGAGATAGAACTCCATAGAAGACCAAAAAAAGTAGCAAAGAAAAAACAAGGTTTTTACAAAATAAGATTGTAGAAATAAGTTATACCAGCATTTACAACTAATGTAAATTAAAATTCTTGATTCAAAGACAGCCTCAAAAGATATGAAGATAAAAATACAGCTCAAAAAAGCTACATTAAAAATACAATGACTCCTTCAATGAAAATAAATGAAATACATCTTTATGTACCTTGGGTAAATTTAGAAAAAAATGTTCAGTGAAAAATCCCAGTTACAGAATATATACAGTACTCTATTTATGTATATTTTAAAACCTAAAACAATACAATATGTTGTTTAGGGACACACACATTTATACTAAAAATGGAAAAAATACATATGGGAAGGGAACATACCATCTTCAAGATAATTATTTTCTTGAGAGAGAAACAAACTGTGGAGGGATACAAAGCATACTTGAAATGTATCTGTACTGATTTTTCCATGGTAAAAAAAACAAAACAAAACTCCACAGAAAACCTGGGAAAAATGACAAAATGAGTAAGTGATCTGTGCTGGGCAGTTGACTGACTTAATATCCTGCATTTCTGTATATTTGAAAGGTCCAGGGATGTTTCAAAGCTCTAGAGTGCTACTAGTTTGGAAACAAGTAGGGTCAATGACACTGTCCCTTCTAAGTTCAAATATCGTTCAAGTCCACAGGTTATTTTGAAGAGTGCCTCATTGTGTTTCTTGAGACCCAAGGCTCTCTGTTTCTGGAGAAGCTAATAAGGATCGGACCACGAAACTGCCAAAGACTTAAAGGGAGCAATTTAATCGTGGGATGTCACATTGAATTCGTGGCTTCTGCTGGAGCCATCTGTTCCAGTCATAGTGTGTTGTATCCCATCCTACATGTTTGGCAGAGTCTCTTTCCCATCATTATCCTTCAAAGAGCTCTAGATTGGAATTTTTAAAATTTCAAATTGGATGTGAGGGAGAAATCAGTGGGTGAAAGGCTCTAGATGACATGTTTTCATGCCTGGCATTTTTCATGGGGGAAGGAAGGGGTTGTGGAAAAGTATAATTAGATGACACTTCCAAGTGTTGTCCAATAGAGCTCTGTGGGAAATTCGCCCCCCCCCACCTCCAAGCAGAATTATCTCCATTTCTTGCCAATGTGTTCCTTTCAGTGACTCTTAATATCCCATCCAGAATTAGAAATGGAGAAAATAATTGGGTCAGCTCATTATTGCTTTGCCAACGCAGGTGTTTTCCAACAACATGTTTTTCGTGGTGGTGCCCAGTTCTAAATAACAAGCCTGTGCACTGTGCAATTATTGTGATGGAAGATGATAAAGCAGTGCCCCTTTTGTGCAGTGAGGGTGCTTTCATCATAGCTGTTGTACATCTTTGGAGAACCAATGGATTTCCACATCTGCATTGCAGACCCTTGACAAAGTTTCCTACAAATCAGAAGTGAGAAGGATCTGGATGTTTTATAGGATAAGCAGAGCTACAGGTTGCCTTATTTTTTGAAGTCTTGGCTCTAGCCAGGTGTGGCATAGCCCCAGGAAGTAGTATAACCCTATCTTAGATATTTCAAGACAGCCTTCATTTGACAGGATATGTCCTGTGGTTCTCCTAGTACTCAACAGATGATGGTCATTTTAAGTGTACTTCTTTCCAAAATGGAACCACTCCCTTCAATGATAGACCTATCACTGTACCTCTTCTCTGTATTTGTTGTGGCATATATCATGTTGTGTTGTGATGACCTATCTGCCTTTCCCACTATGTTGAGAACAGAGATTGTGTCTTGTTTGTCTGTATTTTCCCAGGACCCTAGCACAGTACTTGGTACCTAATTGATATTAGGTAGATATTTTTGAATGGATGAATTAAGACTTAATCTTAGGACCTCATGAAAGGGAGGTGTTTATGATGCCCTAACCTATTAGGGGGGTACGAGGGTTATGTGGCATAATTAGTGCTGGCAAATAACTTCAGAAAATACACAAATTTTACTAATCACAGTAAGAATTTCGAGTGTGTTTGAGGTAGTAAGATATGGTTTTAGAGGCCATGGAGGGTATGAGAGAAGACCTTTTCCCTGTCCCAAAGGGGTAAGACAGAAATAAAAACAAGTGAAATGAAATGATGCTAATTGGGAATGTTGACAATTCTTCAACAGGTTCAAAGGTGACAGGAGTTTTGGGCTAGTTTAAAATAAGTTAGTTTTATCTCTTTAGGCACTATATGTTGGAGTTTTAGGGAGACAATAAGTGGCATCCCTTTCCCCCCATTTGTAAAAATATTCTAATGTGACTTTTTTGTATGACCACAATACGATGATATCCAAAAATTCAAGATACATACAAAAATATTGCCTAATATAACATCCATATTTTTAGTTGTCCAATAATGTCCTTTATAGCTCATCTCCCCCATGTATTATATTTATTTATTATGTCTCCACAGTTTCACTTAATCTAGAATATTCCCCTAGTGTTCATGAGTTGGATACTTGGGAAGTCCTGACCAGGTTGTCTGGTAGAAAGTTCTGTAATCTGGATTGGTCTATGTGTTTCCTTATGATCAAACAGAATAAAACATTTTTCCTAAGAACTCCATGCAGTGATGTTGTGTCCTCCCTGTTGCATCACATCAAGAGGCACAAGCCAGAAGTTTGTCCCATTGGTAGTAATGGTAAATTCCATCACTTATCCTAGTATTCCTCTCCAGATTATTGCATCGTAAAAATTCCCTGTTGAGTTCATAATCTGTAGGGTGTTGCTTTGTGACTGTGAATATCCTGACCTCAATAAGCTTTGCCCAATGAACTTCACTCAAGGATTTCAACATTCATAGTTGATCCTTGCCTAAATCAATTATTTCATCAGTGGTAGAAAAACAGTGATTTTCTAATTTATTCTTTTACATTTCTTAGTTGACATTTTTTTAAAAAAAGATTTTACTTACCCACTGGACAGAGAGAGAGAAAGAAAACACAAGTAGGGGGAGCAGCAGAGGGAGAGGGAAAAGCAGACTCTGCACCGAGCAGGGAGCCAGATGTGGGGCTCCATCCCAGGACGCTGGGATCGTGACCTGAGCTGAAGGCAGCCGCCCAACTGACTGAGCCACCCAGGTGCCCTGTAGTTTCAAGATTATTGTGCTAATATCACCGCCTATGACAAACCACCGAGTAAAGTTCAAGACCTTTGGGCAGTTCTTTTTGTTCTTAGACTATATCCTAAGTGTGTGCAGTCAAAGGACTGTGCTGTAAAAAATTGAATTAATTCCTTATCTTTTCTATGTGGTGGTGGTGTCAACTTGATACACAGTTATATTAATGTATGTCTGTTTATGTTCAGTTTTATAGTTTTCCATTCTGTTGGTTTAATGTTGATTTTGAAAAAGAAAAACAGGTACATGATTCAAAAGTGAAGACTACACGAGCACTGGGTGTGGTGCATAAACAACGAATCTTGGAACACTGAAAAAACTAAAAAAAAAAAAAGACTTCACGAAAGCAGAAGCTTCCTTGCCATCTTTATCCTTTCTAGAGCTCTATTCCTGCTCTCCCCCTAGATAACTTTTTATTAGATTTTGGGTGACCCTTATGTTTGTGAAAAATGTAGTAAAATACATACATACATACATACATGTGTGTATCTATAATGCGTAGGCATGTGTGTATTCTTTCCCTTATGCAAACATTTTTACTCAAAAATTATGCTAAATAATTCCTTTGAACCTCACTTTTTTCATTTAATAATGCATCCTGGAAGTTATTCTATATCACTTTATAGAGATATTTCTCTTTTATTAAATGGCTAATACTATGTGAAGGTGCCCTAAGTTTATGCAACCAGTGTTCTGTGAATAGGCATTTGAACTGCTTCTACTATTTTGCTATTTCAGATAACACAGTAGTGAGTAGCTTGTGTGTATGCTGTTTCTTACTTGTAGAGGTGACTTCTCCAGGTAAATTTCAGAAGTGAGATTTCTGGGTAGAAAGTTACTCACTTGAATTCTGTGTCAATTTGAAAGAGAGAAATCAGACAGATTTAGAGGAAAATGTCAGCTCTGTGACTCTCAGAGCAGTTGAAAAACTGTGACTTTGGTGCTTCCTCTTGCAAATCCCCAAGTTGGCAGACTTAACCACCTCGTCCAGCCCATTCTGGAAGACTGTAGATTGGACATGTGGGCAGGGTTTCTATCGCTAAGCTTACAGCTTTGCCCAGGGGAGACCAAAGCACTTACATGCTGTAGGAAGGCAGATGCCAAGGGAAAGCAGAGAGCCACAAGACCCACGTCTTTATCCCAACCCCACCCATCAGTGTAGCCCCTCATCCTCCCACAAGGAGGGAAAGTGAAAGTCAGAGAGAGGGAGTGTTAATCTGACTGAGGTCCTTCTTGTGGGACATAGAGAGGAGAGTCTTCCCTCCTTCCCAAAACCCTATAGCATTAGAATCCTTTGGTGGACTCTGGTAGAGGGGATCAGCACTGGGAACATCTGAAGTATAGATAAAAATGAAAAAGCAGAAACAAGTAAAACCTGGAAGCGTAGAGACTGCTATTCACATACTCCATTGAATGGCTTAAAGAAACTCTATGCCAATTTCCCTCTACCCATGCGGCATAATTTAAAATGTAAAATTCAGGGGGCACCTGGGTGGCTCAGTGGGTTAAAGCCTCTCCCTTCCGCTCAGGTCATGATCTCAGGGTCCTGGGATCGAGCCCCGCATCGGGCTCTTTGCTCGGAGGGGAGCCTGCTTTGCCCCCCCGCCCCCCCCGCCTGCCTCTGCCTACTTGCGATCTCTGTCTGTCAAATAAGTAAATAAAATCTTAAAAAAAAAAAGTAAAATTCTGGCACATTTCTGCCATGATGGCGCCTGTTGAGTGGGGATGGGACATCTTCGTGGACACCGCCATGCCGGAGCTTGTGTTCTTTGCTTACATGTCTTGTGCTACCGTGATCTCAGGGAGGACTCTTCATATCCACATGGGTTCTACAGAAAATTTCCTGGGCTGTGGGGGCTGGAGGGGTGCTTGTATTCCTTCTTGTCTATAAAGTGTTGCTGAAGCATTTAGGACACTGGCGTGGGGGAGGGGGTGGTTGTGGTGGTGGTGGTATTTGGGGTTTAAATTCTCCAGAGGCTATTTGGCAAATAGCTATGCTTTAAAGTATTTTGTATAAAGGAGGGCAGTGCTTTGACTCATCAGGCTAGTACGTTGAAGTATATGACTCTAAAAGTGTTTAAAGAAAACATTTCCATGTTTTCCTTTAGGTGATTAAAAATTAAACATTTTCAATAATGTTTCATTGCAAATATGAAAAATTCATACCCAGAGCCTGATGATAAGATTTTGGGCCTCTTTGAAGTTTTATTTTGGAATATAGGAATTTTTTCTTACTCATATGGTAAACATTGAAACCCTAGAGAAATGTGTAAAGGAGAAAGTGGGAATTCTCCATAGTCCCACTCTGCGGAGATCATCTTTCTTATAATTTGGCTAGAGCCCTTCAGCTTTTTGTCTATTTATTTGCTCGTTATTCTTTTCTTACAGTTGGGTTGTTCAGTTACCTTCCTTTTTCTTGGATTATAGGAGCCTAGCTTTCTTTTCTCTCCTAGCCTTTTATGTATCTTGCCATTTATACTCAAAAGTATCTTTACTGATGCATATTTCTCTGCTAATAAAATTCCCATGCAATGTCCATTTGTTTTCCTGAGTAGATTTTCTTAATATAAAAACTCATATTTTAAAAATACAAGATTTGTATTTTGAAGTTTTGACTTTAGAGAATGAAGTAATAAATGGTTTTATAGACTCACACAGTTGTTGAATAGATCTTTAGAGAAAAAGCTAGTAGAAAAGTAAAAAGGTTCAGACACTTTGAGATAGATTCTATCAAATTACCACAGAAGAAAATGGCACCAATTTATATTCCCATCAATAGAGCAGATAGTACCTGTGTCCTCCCAACTAGATAGTAGCTCAATTCTTTGCAAATAGAATAGGAGACAAATGTTGTATGGTGTTTACTTGTATTTTAAAATTCTGTGGAAGAACACCTCTTAACATACTTATTACCTATAGCAGGACAAAGACAAAAATGATAGCAGATTTCTTGTTGAAATTGGTATAAACCAAGGGACTGTAGAACAGTATCTTCAAAGTACTGAGAGAAAAACCAACAACCTTGAATTCTATATCCACTGAAAGTTTACTGGGCTGTTTTTATTGTTGTTGTATAAATCAGTAGACTGATTCAATGCAATTCCAAAAAAAATGTCAATAAGGCTTTTTTTTAATAAAGAAACTGAGAAGTGGATCTCAAATTCATATGGAAATGTGAAGTGTGGAATAATTAAAAGGACTTTGTGAAGAACAAAGTTGAAGGACTTACAGGACCTGAATTGCAGTCTTATTTAAAGCCACAGCAATCAGGGCAGTGGGGAATGCATCAGGATAGACAAGAAGTGAAGTGAATAGAACAGAACAGGGTCCAGTAATAACTCACGTGTTGATGGTCAGTTTGTTTTTGATAAAGCTACAAAGGCAATTTAATGAAGGATAACTTTTTTCAACAGATGATGTTAGAACCATTAGACCTCTGTATTTAAAAAAAATTAATATGGAGTCCTGTCTCACATACAGTACAAAATGAATTAAATGGATCATAGACCTACATGTGACCGTAAACCTGCAAACGAAAATACCTGCGACTTTGGACCAGGCAAAGATTTCTTTAAAATGGCATCAAAAGCACAATCCATAAAAGAAAAATTAGACCTTGTCAGAATTAAGAACTGCTCCTCTTTGATGGATGTTTGTAAGAGTGAAAATACGAGCTATGGGGAGAAAGCATTTGCAAATCATTCTGACATAGTATTTATGTCCAGAGTATAATTTTAAAACTCCTAAAACTCAGTAACAAAAAACAACTGAATAAAAACTGTGTGAAGATTTGGACAGTTCACGAAAGAAAATATATGGATGGCAAATAAATGTATGAAAAGATACTCAACATTATCATCATTGAGGTAAACGCAATTTACTTATTTATTTAAAAGCTTTTATTTATTCCCCGCTGAGCAAGGAGCCTGATGCAGGGCTCAAGTCTGGAACCCTGGGGTCATGACCTGATCCAAAGGCAGGTGCTTAACCAATGGAGCCACCCAGGTGCCCTAAGGCCCAAGGTCGATGCAATTTAAAACCAAGAGTCCATCACACCTTTTGGAATGTCCGAAATTAAAAATGACCATCATAGCAACTGTTGGAAAAGACGTAGAGTAACTGCAATTCTCTGATTTGCTGCTGGAAGGACTATGAAATCATGCCAGGACTCCAGAAAATAGTTTGGTAGATTCTTCGAAAGTGAAGCGTATATTTACGATCCAACCACTTCACTTCTAGGCATTTACCCAAGAGAAATGGAAAGAGATGTCCCCATAAATACTTGTACACAAATGCGTATAGCAACTTTATTTGTAACAACCAAATCTGGACACAACCCAATGCCCATCAATGGGTAAATGGAGAAACAAATTTTGATATGACTATGTAATGAAGTAGGATTCAGCAGTACATGTGTGATGAATTCTTGATACCTATAACAATATGGATGAATCCCCAAGTACTTAGGCCTAGTGATGGAAACAAGACCACAGAAATAGTAGGATTCCATTTATATAGAATTCTAGAAAATGCAAACTAGAGTGACAGCAGCAACAAGTTATGGAGAGTGGGAGATAGGGCAGAATATGAGGGAGGATTATAAAGGGGTCGAAGGAAACTTTAGTGATGTATAATGGATACATTCATTATTTTGATTGTGTTGTTGGTTTTATGAGGGTATATATGTCAAAACTAATAATGTATTCCATATGGGTGCAGAGTTTATTATATGCTATTATATATATTATATACCTCAATAAAGAGTTTTTTGTTTTATTTGTTTTTTGAAGGTTTATTTATTTGAGAGAGAGAAATCATGGGGGCGGTCAGGGCAGAAGGAGAAGCATAGACCTGGCTGTGCAGGGAGCCAGTGGGGGGCTCAGTCCAGACCCTGAGATCATGACCTGAACCGAAGGTAGACACTTAACCCACTGAGCCATCCAGGTGCCCCAAGAGATTTTTGTTTTAAAGCTGGCACCACAGAAACCCATGTTAACCATAGGTGCATTTTTCTATAACATGGTCTTAGGGGGTGATACACAGGGGTGACAGATCCAACTGTACACTTTGGACAAATTTCTTTCTATAAATCTCCATTTCTTCATTATGGAGGATAATGGTGAATTAAAAATGTATTCTGCACACAGAATGGGGATAATGTTTCAACAGACTTGTGACAAGGATCACTTGTACTAGTAAATATAAATTGTATGTAATTATAGAAGAGGGAACCCTTGTACAGTGTTGGTGGGAATATAAATTGTTTTCCCTATGGAAAACAGTGTGGAGATAACTCAGAAAATTAAAAATAGAACTCCTGTATGATCTAGCAATTCTATTGAGTGTATATCCAAAGGAAATGAAAACAGGATATCAAAGATACCTATGCCCCATGTTTATTGCAGCATTATTCACGATAGCCAAGATATGGAAACAACCCAAATGCTCCTCAACAGATGAATGGATAAAGATGATGTGGTGGGCGCCTGGGTGGCTCAGTTGGTTAAGCGACTGCCTTCGGCTCAGGTCATGATCCTGGAGTCCTGGGATCGAGTCCCACATCAGGCTCCCTGCTTGACAGTGAGCCTTCTTCTCCCTCTGACCCTCCATCTTTTCATGCTCTCTCTCTCTCTCTCTCAAATAAATAAATAAAATCTTAAAAAAAAGATGATGTGTTATATGTATATACAGAAGAATATTCAGTCATGAGAAAAAAAAGAAAATCCTGCCATTT
>PISX010028553.1:0-21360 GCA_004024625.1 Mellivora capensis | reverse complement strand
CATTGAGATACCACCTCACACCAGTTAGAATGGCCAAAATCAACAAGACAGGAAACAACGTGTGTTGGAGAGGATGTGGAGAAAGGGGAACCCTCTTACACTGTTGGTGGGAATGCAAGTTGGTGCAGCCACTCTGGAGAACAGTGTGGAGGTTCCTCAAGAAGTTAAAAATAGAGCTTCCCTATGACCCTGCAATTGCGCTACTTGGTATTTACCCCAAGGATACAGATGTGGTGAAAAGAAGGGCCATCTGTATCCCAATGTTTATAGCAGCAATGGCCACGGTCGCCAAACTGTGGAAAGAACCAAGATGCCCTTCAACAGATGAATGGATAAAGAAGATGTGGTCCATATACACTATGGAGTATTATGCCTCCATCAGAAAGGATGAATACCCGACTTTTGTAGCAACATGGACGGGACTGGAAGAGATGATGCTGAGTGAAATAAGTCAAGCAGAGAGAGTCAATTGTCATATGGTTTCACTTATTTGCGGAGCATAACAAATAACACGGAGGACATGGGGAGATGGAGAGGAGATGGGAGTTGAGGGAAATTGGGGGGGAGATGAACCATGAGAGACTATGGACTCTGAAAAATAACCTGAGGGTTTTGAAGGGGCGGGGGGTGGGAGGTTGGGGGAGCCTGGTGGTGGGTATAGTGGAGGGCACGCATTGCATGGAGCACTGGGTGTGTTGTAAAACTATGGATTCTGTTACGCTGAAAAGAAATTAAAAAAAAAAAAACTTAGCTTTGCCTCCAGGAGAAACGAAACCCAAAGAAAATCTAGCCAAGGGAGATGCTAAATCAACAACGCTAAGAATAGAATCATCAGTCTTGGGGTGTCTGGGTGGCACAGTCAGTTAAGTGTCTGATTCTTGGTTTCAGCTTAGATTGTGATCTCAGGGTCGTGAGATGGAGTTCGGTTTCTGGCTCTGAGCTCAGTGGAGTTTGCTTAAGACTCTCTCTCCCTCTGCCCCTCCCCCCTGTGCGTTCTCTCTCTCTCTCTCTCTCAAATAAGAAAATTTAAGAAAGAATCATAGGTCTTAGTCGTTCATGGTTTTGCTGCTTGTGATTATGTTAAATCGCCACTCTGCTGGGGCAGTAAGACTCTGTTTTTAGCGACTCGTTTAAAAGAACAGTAACAGCTTCAGCCCAAAATGTCATTTGGTAGCCCTTTAAAAAAAACAGAACTACTTTTCATAAACCACTTTTGCTTTGACAAAGTACTTGCTTATTCAAAAACTGCTCTTATCCTTTGCTAATATTTCACCTAGCTCAAGGCCAAGACCCACTCAGGACTCTCAATCCTAATCCCAGCCACTTTTTATGTTGAACTGGAGACTATACTATTTGGGAAGAGAGAGCAGAAGTCTTCCTCTTGCCTGGGGCCACTCCTGGGTGGAATAGAGCGGCTCGAATAATGAGAACTGAATCTGACTTGCTTATGATCGCTTCATAATCAAGAGAAACAGTAAAGTATTCATGGATGGGAGCTGGACAGAGTATGAGATATTATAAAAGGGTGAAAGTCATTTTGTCCTTTTATGTTTAGAAAGCCATTAAAAAGATACTATGTGGTTTTCCTAATGGAACGGTCATGGTTTACTTATCTCATGCCAATAAATCTGCCTTCATCATGGCATAGCAGTCTAGAAAATTTCTGGTTAAGAGAAAAGTGGAACTAAGCCTGTTCTGTGGCTCATAGATAATAATTAATATTTGAAAGTCTGTAAATAAAATCCATATAGATTCTTCAAGCCAACAGCTATAGATTAGTTCAAGAATATAATCCATTTTCTATAAGGTAGCCACGATGGTCCTTTGCAAACATACATCGGCTCATGTTACTCCCCAGTTAAAAGCCAGACAACTCACTGGAATCCCATCAAAGTCCATTCCATGACTTAGAAGGCCCTCCATGATCTGGTCCCAGGCTATGCCTCCAATTGTACACCTTGCCTCCTCTCTACCCTCTGCACCTAATTCCTTGCTGTGCCCTCACAGGTCTTCAGACATGCTCAGCACACCCCTGACTCGGGATTTTGTATTTCCTGGTCCCTCTGTCTGGAATGCTTCCCCCAGATAGTCACAGGGCTCCCTCCCACCCTGTTGTAACAGGCTCAATCAATTGTCACCTCATCGGAGAAGCTCATCAGAAGGCCACATACTCTTTTCCATCACCTCCTGCTCCTTATCTGGTTCTCATGGGACTTAACCACGCTTTGAAATGTTATTGTCTTTCTTGTTTTAAAATAAATCCCACAGGGCAGAGATTTTGTCTTGTTCGTTGTTACATGCTAGTAGCCAAATCAGGACCTGGCACGTTCGTAGGTGTTCAATGAGTACGTTTTCACAAATGCAAAAAAAAAAAAAAGAGTAAATGAATGAGCACCAGCTGTCAAATGCTTCTGTCTCTGAAAGAGTGCCCAGTACTTCCCCTTTACAACATTCATAACCCTTTTAATCACTTGACATTTCATTCCCTACTAGATTATGGCTGACTGCACTCACTGCTGTAAACCCCAAACGCCTTCCAAAGTGTTCTTTAAATATGCACAAAGTGAAAGTGCATGAATGAACTGTCTACTTTGATTACCCATAGGATCCATTCTGATGACAGATTTGACTCTCGTCCTCAGGCAATAAAGGTAGACAAGAAAAATCTCATAGATTCATTAGCATTGCCATGATCTATAGCTAAGAAGCTGGAGTGTGTTGGGATCAATAGCCAGATCAAGTCAGAAAAAGAAGTACTATTTCAAAAGGAATTGCACTGCAGTGCCCAGGAAAAGTGGCCAGAGTGCCCTATACAGATCTGGAGACCAAACTGATCACTGATCAGTGGAGTATGGAGCCAGTTGCACCAGCACAGAGGCTCAGGGGAAATTGTTTATACCAGGCACCAATGTAGAAAATATTCTTCATTCATCTTCAATTTAGGGAATATAAGTGACCTTAGGAGTATGAGAAATAAGGACACTAGACATGTCCTTTGTGATGGGTACAGTGCCCCTTGCCCTCCTTTTCTCATTCTACTGACCCCTGCTTGGGAGACTGTTCCTGTTCATGATCAAAGCAGCTATAATGCACAGTGGACTTTGCATGACTCTGATAATAATGAGTTTCTTCTCAGAGCCCAACATGGCTACCCTGACTCCAATTTCCTGATTTTCCAGCAATGTGAGAACCAGGCTGGGATAAGACACCACACCCAGAGGGACAAGTCCTCATGGCAGGCCAAACAGATAGAGGTGTTTAGGCCATGGAGAGGTAAACCATTTGGATTTGCCTTTCTTACCTCCTATGCCATGGCACCATCATCAGCAAGCTTCTGGAGGCTTTTTACATCACATGGTATTCCACACACCATTGTTTCTGGCCAAGGAAATTTCCCTTTTGGGAACATGTGGGCAAGAGGAGATCCCAAGCAGGACAAAATCCAACATTCCAGGTCCGTGGCCCTCATACTATTTCATTACACCCAAACAATCCTTTAAATACTCACAGTCCTGTAAGATGAGCCCTGGTATTACCCCATCTTACAAATGGAGGAGCTGAGGATTGAGTATCAGAGGTCATCGTTTGCTCGTAGTGTAGATGAGCTGCGAGTTCAGTTCTGTCTTACTCCCAAGTCTGTGCTCTTAACCACTAGCAAATTTAGTAAGTCTCTAGTTCCTGTGACCTCAAGGGCATGAAATATTACCCTTTTGAAAATCCAAGTAAATAACCTGCTTAAACGACTTATTCTCTCCCCATACCTAAGAAATTATAAATCATTTCTATTATCCATGCTGGAATTCTTACACAACTTATAAAATGCAGTCTGATCAGCCCCACACTGTTCTCAACTCAATACATCTTCATTTTACGACCAATTGTTTACGACGTGTTCATTGCAGACCCACTTGAACTCCCTGCTTGGTTTAAGCAGAAATAAACAGGCTTCTACTAAGAAAGGATAAAATGTGTTAAAAATGACTTGCCAACTCTAAATATTGAGGGGGGTGAAGAAAGAAGAACAAAATCTTCCCAACCACGGCCTTTTGCAAACAGTTATTATAAACTCAGTTCAAACTCAGAAGCAATACACAAGGTTTTCAGGTTCAAGGTAAAATAAAGAAGTATTAGAACAGAAGGAAGATCAGTAGGCTTGTGTTGGAGCGTGAGACCCTACCCCACCAGCTATTATTGCCCTGGGTAGGCCTTAACCTCTCTGAAGTTCAGATTTTTCAACTGGAGCCCTCCATCTTACCAACTGCAAGGTAAAGATGTTGTGAGACTCAAAACAACGGTTTTAAACAGGACTCGTAATGAACATACTAACTGGCAGGAGGCTCAGAGAAGAGGATGCTGGTACGGCAGGAAACTGGAGTCTTTCCCAGAAGATAAAGCCCCTCCTGACCTGCACAGCTCACACTGGGTCCTCCTGCCCCTGCAGAAGCAAGAGGAGGACTAGGAGCCAAATTTCACTTTGCTCTTGAACCTCAAAATCAGGGTTTATAGTTGCCCTGAAAAGGGGATTTTGTTTCTTCCCCATCATTACCTAAAAATATTCCCCTGGGAGGACTGCTACTTCCACCTCTGCTGGATTTTAGACTTCTAGCACCCAGAACAGAGAAACAAGAATGTCTGTCATTTAAAATCACCAAGTTTGTGGTAATTTGGTATAGGAGTCATGGGAAACTAATTCAATGTCATTTAAAGCACTGAGACTAAATGAAAACACCAAGCGAGGGGACATGGATAGAAATTAGGAGGTGAGACTGAGCACTAAGGGCCTCTAATTGCAGGGGTGGGAGTAGAGAGTCTAGAAAAGGGCAGTATTTGGGGTGGAAACGAGAAGGCAGTTCTGGAGGTGTGTGAGAAGGTGGGTTGGCTAATGTGTCGAATGCTATGGGTTGGCCAAGTAGGATGAGGAAGGACAGTGGCCCAGTGGATTTAGGAATTTGGAGGCCTCTGGAGAGACCTCCACAAGAAAGGTTTCAGAGAAGCAAAAGCTGATTGGGGTTGATTTAAGACGGAATTGAAGAGAGAAATCAGAGACGGTGTGCATTTGGACAGCTCTCAACATTTTTCTGCTAAACGAAGTTGGGAAATGGAGTGACAGGGAGGTAAGAAATAAGGTCCAGACAAGGTTTTTCAGATGGAATGAGCTTCAACAGCATGCTTGTATTCTGATGGGAATGACCAAGATAGCAACCCCCGCAAAAAAAAAAAAAAAAAAAAAAAATATATATATATATATATATATATGACTTAAGATAGAAATTAGAGGATTGATGTACCAAAAAAGAACTTTTTAAATTTTTTTCTTTAATTTTTTATACCTCCATACTGCCAACATAACAACTGTTTAGTGAATTTTGTCTTTTATTTCTTTAAACTGACTTATTTATTTATTTATTTATTTGAGAGAGAGAGAGAGAGAGAGAGAGAGAGCAGAGGGAGGGGCACAGGGAGAAGGAGACAAGTAGACTCCCTCCTGAGCGGCAAGCTCAAGGCAGGGCTCCATCCCAGGACCCTAATATAATGACCTGAACCGAGATCAAGAGTCAGACGCTAAAACAAATTGAACCACCCAGGTACCCCTGGTGAGTTTTCTTAAAGTGTTTTATAAAATATATGGATATTTTTTTTAAATGACTTGATCCATTTAATATAAGGTGCCAAAACTTGTTAAATTCCCTGACAAGTAAATGGCATTGTGGAGATCCACACAATTCTGCTTTTGTAAGAGCAAAAAGGCTTCACCCTATTGTACACCTGAAATTAATATAACACTGTATGTCAACTCTATTGGAATGCAAATAAAAACTAAAAAAATTTAAAATGAAGAAAAAGGCTTTTTATTGCACAATTCTCCTCCCACTGTGTCCTGCTGGGTCATTAGTAGGTACATTTTTAGCAAGTGCTGGAAATTGAAAGACACAGTCTTTTTATATATGGTTATCGAATGTGTCAAGAAGTGAATCTGAGGGTGCCTGTGTGGTTCAGTGGGTTAAGGCCTCTGCTTTCAGCTCAGGTCATGATCCCAGGGTCCTGGGATCGAGCCCCACATGGGGCTCTCTGCTCTGCGGAGAGCCTGCTTCCCCCTCTCTCTCCCTGCCTGCCTCTCTTGCCTACTTGTGATCTCTGTCTGTCAAATAAATAAATAAAATCTTAAAAAAAAAAAAGAAGTGAATCTGAACGATGGATTGAAAGCTGTCCATTGGGGAAACAGATTTCCTGACACAGAAAATGAAGCCAAAAGAGAGCTAAGAAGAGAGCAAGGAAGTTTCAGGTTTCATGGGGTTCAACATTGCCCGAATCAACAAGGCAGCAAATAATTCAAAATGTTTAGCATTTCTATTTTTTTATCAGGAATAGGTGATATATACAGTCCTCAGTTTTTCACTTATATTTTGAAGGCTTGCATGTCTAATAGCATCTTTCTGATGACTTTCACATGAAAGGCAGCTTCTCTGGGCATTAATTTATTTGATCGCACAGCTTTCCCCACATCCTCTTAGATCACTCTTCATTGTCTTCTGGTCTTTGGATTCTGAGAAGAAGAATATCTTTCTGTTGGAATCTTGAGTAATTTTTTTCCTTCATCAGCCCAATTCAGAATGTGAACCCGGATTTCTTGGGTGTGTACTTCTCTTCAGAAATTTCACCTGACGTGGAGTGAAAAGAGGGAAGGAGAATGATCAATTGTTTGTTCTCTCTTTCAAATGGAAGCTACGTTCCAAGGGTTCTGTTGCACTCCTTTCCTCTAATTTTTATGTTGAAGTCTCTATTTATAATTTTCTGTCATTATTTTCTCAGCTTGGTCTTTTTCCTCAAGGGCTTCTTGAGGTTATTTTCGGTAATGCCTACTTTATAAGAATTTTAATTTTAATTCTGGAATGATAGGTTGGTTCATTTAAAGTTCCTTTTCTTGTCTATTTGTACTTTCATATTATCCTATTGTTTCTTAAACTCTGGGATTTTTTCCCTTCCAATGACTCTCTGTTACATAATGATGAATTCTTCCAGTGTCCCTTTTGGAGAGAGGATGTTCGGAATTTCTAGTACCTTTTTTCTGTGTCTTAAAATAAATGACTTTTAAGATATTTCTTCTTCCTTGGAGTTCTTTGTTTTAGACATGCTCTTTTTTCTCTCTCTATCCATTTATTCATTTATGTATTTTGAGAGAGAGAGGAAGAGAGAGAGAGAGAGATAAAGAGCAGGAGTGGGAGAGGCAGAGGGAGAGAGAGAGGGAGAGAGAGAGAAGCCCAAGCAGACTCCCCACAGAGTGTGAAGTCTGATGCGGAGCTCAATCGCCGGACCCTGAGATCATGACTTGAGCTGAAATCAAGAGTCAGAGGCTTAACCAACTGAGTCACCCAGGCACCCCTCTCAATCCATTTTTTAAAAGAGAAATTCAATTTCATTAAAATGCAAAACTTCTGCTCATTATTCTTCAAGACATAATGTATCTATATAAGGGACATTATGAAGTCTCTAGTAGAGAAACTTGACCAGTCTTTTATTAGAAGGAACATGCATATTTAACTCAGAAAAAAAATATTCTGTAATTACTAGATGAGAAAAAGAAATTATCCTGACTGCACAGGACAGCATGGTCTCATCTTTGCTCTAAGCATAAATATACATTTCTATCATTTATTGAATTAATATTTAGCACTTACTAACCTCCACCAGCAGCTGTAGACAAGACAATGTACCTGCTCTTGGGATGAGTATGTTCTGTTGGGGGAGAATGATAAAAACAAATGTGTAATCATTTTAAATCATTAAAAATGGAGACGATTCATCTGAAAGAAATAAATGGAATGATTGGGGGCGCCTGGGTGGCTCAGTCGGTTAACCATCTGCCTTGGGCTCAAGTCATGATCCCAGGGCTCTGGGATCAAGCCCCGCATCAGGATCCCTGCTCAGTGGAGAGTCTGCTTCTTCTCCCTCTGCCTGCTCCTCCCCTACTTGTGCTTTCTATCTCTTGGTCAAATAAATAAATAAAATCTTATAAATAAATAAATAAATAAATAACATGATCAAATGCAGAGTACAGAAACCAGCTCGCAAAGGATGAACAGGATGACCTTGCCATGAGCTCACTTCAGGAGAGACTACTCGGATGAATTTAGAAAGATGACAAGGAAATGGCCTGTGCCTTAGGGAAGACTCCCCATGTGGAGGGAATAGCAAGTGCAAAGTCCAGAAGGCAGGAAAGGATTTGGTGTGTTTGAAAAGTAAGTACAGAAATAGGACCATATACCTGGCTGGAGCATATTTATAGGGAAAAACGGTAATAAGAGATGCAGACATATATCTAAATCCAATCCAGATCATGTAGGGCCTTGGGGACATTGCTAGGAAATTGAGAGTTTATTCAAAGAGCTCAGGAATGAAAGACTTTGGGTGAACAAAAATTAAACCCCAGAGTTTACTTCATTTTTAATTAATATTGTATAAGTCATAAACTTGATTCCACTTTAAGCTTTTAAAGAATTTTGTTGTTCAACTAGCAAATTTTAATAATCATTTAAGATATCCAATTGATGTTTGACCCCACATACAAACTCAATTAATTTATTGCCTTGGAACACCATACAGTGCATTTATAAACTTACCATTTGATACTTGCTAATTTCGCAATTGTCTGAGAAATTTTCTTAAGTACCCCTGTAATCATAAATATGTGGTAAATACAATGATTCTTAGAGTCTCTTAAATGTCCCAATAACTGTATATAAGTTTAGTATGATTTCAAATAAATTACAAACCTAGAATAATTACTCATCTTATTTTTAAACTAAAATCACAAGGTTAAGCTATTGACACTCTAATTCATCAGATATTCTTAAACATTACAAATAACCAATGTACACATCTTATCTTAAAATAACTATGAGTTTTTACTTTCTTTACATCTACACTTAATTCTAAACCATCTAACATTAAAAGGGCTTATCCACTAAGGGAAAAAGATCTGTTACCTCAAACTAATTTTTTGGGCTTATTGAAATATAACTGACTAATAAAACTGTATGTATTTAAGGTGTACAAGATGATGATTAAATGTACATATACACAGTGAAAGGATCACCACAATCAAGTTAATTAACATATCCATCACCTTATATAGTGAGCTCTTCAGCCTGTGTGGTAAGAACACTTAAGATCTGCTCTCTTGGGGCGCCTGGGTGGCTCAGTGGGTTAAGCCTCTGCCTTTGGCCCAGGTTGTGGTCTCAGGGTCCTGGGATTGAGCCCCGCGTCGGGCTCTCTGCTCAGCAGGGAGCCTGCTTCCCACCCCCACTCTCCTGCCTCTCTGCCTACTTGCGATCTCTCTCTCTCAAATAAATAAATAAATTTTCTTAAAAAGATTTTAAAAGATCTGCTCTTTTATCAAATTTCAGGGGTTCAATATAGTTTTATTAGCAACAGTCACCACATCGTACCCCAGATCCCCAGAACTCACTCATCCCGCTCAACTGCACTTTGTACCCTTAGACAAACATCTCCCCATCTCCTCCACCCCCAGCCACCATTCCGTTCTCTGTTCCTATGAATTCAACTTCTTTTTTCTAATACCACATGGAGTGAGATTACATGGTATTTACCTTTCTCTGTCTAGCTTATTTCCCTCAGCATAATGTCCTGCCGTCCAAGGTTCAGTCCTGTTGTCGCAGATGGTATTCAGCCATAAAAAAGAAGGAAATCCTGCCACCTCGGGCAATGCTGACTTTGCTTTCCCAGGGGACTATTTAGGATTTCTTGACATACAGAGGCTGCTTAATAACCAGACTAAATCTCTCGGTGTTATCATATCCTGAACCACAGACATCCAGGGCAAGTCTTTTTCTTACTCTCACTGCCAAACCAAGTTCCATTATGTGGTACTTTTTATAGTTAACAAGTGCGCCCAGCATCACCTCATCTGCGCATGACTTTAATCCCTAACCTCCATCCCAGCGGCTTCTCCATTGATCAGATCACCAGATCAGTGTACTGCTTGAATCTGTGCTCCCTTCTTGTCCTGTTCTTCCCATCTTTCAAATCACAATCCTTACAGGTATGAAAGTCACATCAGATGAAATTCCAGAATGGCTTCACGGCTTTGTCCCCTAAGAGCTGTGAGAAGTCATTGAACGATTTTGAGCAGAGGTATGTTATGAATAGTTTGACATTTTCAAAACATTACCCTGCAACTTTGGGCAAAATGAGTTAGAAATATGCAAAGCGGATTCAGAGAGACCACTTTCGAGGCTCTTGGCGTATTTCAGGGAAAAGATTACTTTGTGATTCAAGCTAAGGATGGCATCTATGTCACACCCTTGACCTGAGAACCGCCCTCTTCCCTGGGAAACTGTCTTCTTCCATCCAGGGCCACGCCATGGGGGGAGGCACGCATGGGAAGGGAAGAATACAGCCAACTGAACCCGTCCCCTGCTCCTGCCTGGGTCATATCATCCTCTGCTCAATGGGGGCACTGCACAATCCTGCAAAGAAATAAGCTGAACTCAGAGTTTCAAATGTTGCCCACTGGATGTCAGAGAAGTTGGATAATTTACATGTATAAATACAACTGTGTCTCCCAGCTGTGATGGGATAAATGGGAAATAACAGTATCCGCAATTCCTTCTGCACACCTACATTTATTTGGTCATTTTATTAGAATCTCTGAAAAGAGGGAGACCTATCATTAATCACATTTTGATATGAAGACACTGAGGCATGGAAAATGTTAAATAGTTAGTCCAAGGCAAAATCCAAATATATATATTTGTACACATACATGCAGAGGACAGAACTGGACTAGAGTTTCTGAAAGTATTTCTTCCTTTAGGCATCTACTCATATCTCAGGATTTTTTTTAGTCAGAAAACTTCTCAAAGCTACATTAGCAGCCAATCTCTACCTACCAGATTTTTATATTGTAAAACTAGTATTAAATGCTTATGAGTGCTTGACACTATATGTGGAAAAAAATGAAGCCGGTGGTATTTCTGTTTTGTTCATTATTTTGTCCCCTGTGCCCAGCACTCAGCCTGGCATATATTCAATGTTTGACAAATATTTAATCAGATGTTGGTGGTTATGTACGTCCCACATTTTGCCAGATGAGGTTGTTTTTTGGACATGGGAAATTCAAAATAAGAGTCAATTCTTGGGCTCAGTTTCTGCATTATGAATGCTAGACTGACAGTCCCAAAGCTCTCTCCACAGGCTCAAGTGTGGTTCCCAAGTGTTGACTCCTATCATTAGATGCTGATCTCACTGCTTCTCAGGCTTCCTGCCATTCCCTGACACTTTGCGACTTTTTAAAATTTTTATTCTTTTTTAATTCTTTTTTAAATTTTATTATTTTATTTTGATTTTATTCTTTTATTCTGCTCTTCTAGTTAGCGTGTGGAATTGGTTGGAAGTATCACCTTCTCTCCTATGGAAATCGATGAAGGCCAACCAAATGAACATAAGCAAGGACAATTGAGTAAGAGCTTGCGATCGCAAGAAACTATCATTTCTGTTTTGGCAGAAACTCAAAGGCAAGTGAAGAAATGGGAATGTTTTCTAGTGGAAAACAGATAAGTCTTCAGGTATGCCCTGACTGTAGGCTGTTCATGTGGAAGCTGGAAGAGAGCTTATAGAAAGCAGGGAGCACTTTGTGATTGGCTAGGGGCCCATAGTTGGCATTCTCCAACTGGTCCTAAATTGGTAGCAGGGACAGACATAGGAAGCTGCCAGTTATTAATCAAATTCCAGCCATTTGGGGTCAGTTGGTACAGGTGCTATCGTTGGACTTCCTGAATTGTTGCTAAAAATAGTGGTCTGAATTCCTACAAGTCTGATAGAGGTAGCAGACTGGCTTCCTGGGCTGGTTACCACAGATATTGGGCTGGTTACCTGTGCTGGTTGGGCAGACCATGAGTCAGCATTCTGTTCTTATGCAAGGTATGTCCATAGTCCACTTGTCTATTCAGGCTCTTACTACTGTTCCGAATTCTGCTCTTGGGCTGATCGGAGCTGCCTTACCTCCATTGTTCAAATAAGGCTTAGGACAACAGAACTCTTTTTTTTTTAAGATTTTATTTATTTATTTGAGAGAGAGGCAGTGAGAGAGAGCATGAGCGAGGAGAAAGTCAGAGGGAGAAGCAGACTCCCCGTGGAGCTGGGAGCCCAATGCGGGACTCGATCCTGGGACTCCAGGATCATGACCTGAGCCAAAGGCAGTCGTCCAACCAACTGAGCCACCCAGGTGTCCCAGGACAACAGAACTCTTGATGTAACTTGCATGTAACCTCTTTCTCCTCTGAAACCTGATCAGAAAAAAAGGCCGGGTTGAGAAGTAATTTAAATATCAGGAACTCACTATCATTCTACCCCTCTTACTCCTTACTTTGGTCCCCAAAAAAAGCCTGGGCACCTATACTTTCTCTTTTACCCTCAGCTACTCTACCTGAGGCAGACACATCTACCAGATGGCCCTTCAAGGAAGAAAGGAGGGCTTGCTCTCGTTTGCAGGAAGTACAGTCAGCAGACAGCTCTCATTGTCAGCTCCTTCGGGGTCTGCTTCAGCTTCTTAGAATCTCCTCACCCTAGGTCATGCCCTTTGGGGAGCATCCCCTGTCCAGGAACTAAGCGAGGGAGGGGTATGAAGATGCTGCCATTTTGGCCTGAGGAAGACAATTTTGATGGGACTGCTCTCCCCAGAGGTCTCTGCCAAATTGGCCAAGACTTCTCAGATTGATGGCAACATTTCACTGTTTCCTCTGCCCAATTCCACCCCACTTCTTTCATGGCTGCTGATTCCTAATAATGTCTTATACCCTAAATTCCATATGTTTCTGGAGAAACCAATCTGTACCTCTACCTCAGAGCCTGTCTGCTATTGGCTCCAAGGTCTTCAATCTACAGATGAAGAGTCTGGTAGACATAAATATGAATATGCTCTCTGTTTCACAGCTTCACCCATCACTTCTTTAAGTCTGGGAGTGAACTCATATACACACACATGCGCACTCATTCTCTCTCTAATACACGCGCGCACGTGCGCACACACACACACATATACCAGTCTAAACATCGTGATCAACCTGTTCTCTGATTAATTATGTAGGTAAGCAAGACCTAAAACACAGATGAGCAAGTGGCAACTCATAGTCCACCACTGGGTCCATGATTTGCAAGGACTTAAGAATTTAAGAGCAGAGAAGAGTCCATACATGTCTCCTTTATGGAAGTGACTGGGTCACTGGGTGCTCTCACAGCTCCCCTGTGCCTCTTAATCTGAGGTATGTGTGTAACACTAAACCCAAGACAGTCTGGTCGATAGTAGAAGAATAGAGAAGTGGAAGAATAGAAAAAGTCAAAAGAAAGAAAGAAGATCAGATTTAGCAAAGTTGTTACCTTGAGTCATTCCTGATTTACAGTCTAACCCTCTGGCTTGGAGTCTCATTCCACAGCAGGAATTTAGCACAAATCCTTTGAGTCCTGAGCTGTTTGGGAGCTAGCTGCCTGGGCTTCAGATGGTGCATGCACAAAACCATCGGCAATCACAGGCTGGGGCTCCAGATAGCTGCTGGATTAAGGAGAAAATTTTTTCATTGGTGCTAAATTAAACATGATCCAAATCCTCACATGACTAATATTTTGTACTTTTTTCTCATCAAAAGGTGATTTATTGAGTAGGGGAAATGGATATTGGGAGCAAACAGCAAAGTGAATGAGCATGAGTGTGGAGAAGGAGGAAAATGCACTGCGGCAGCCTCCGTTTGCTAGTGAATCACCCCCTATAGAATTATCACCAGCAATGAGAAAATACATCCATCAAGCAGACAGTTTGCTAGAGAGTCTGTGAACAAAAGCCAAGGAAACAGCCACTGCCTCCTGTTTTCCCAATGTGAAAGCTTTCCAAAATCCAAAGAGCTAAGATGAGAGTCCCCAGTTGTTCATATTACCCTCAAATGAAACCTCATTACTTTGAGTCATTATGTTCCAGTAGCATTATTTCTAGTGCCTTTAAGCTGCAAGACTGTGAATATTTCATCCAACATGAACAGGCCTGGGATAACTTGTGGTTTGAGGCATTAGAGAATCACAAAAGGCTACCTAAATCACTTGAAGAACATCAAGTCAAATTAGATCAAGATGGTAGACTGAAAGCACAGACAGTTGCCTATCCTATCCCAAGTCCCTAGACTCATGAGAAATTGTGTGTGTGTATACAAGAGATCAATTGCTTATCAGCATTAGGAAAAAAAAAAAAAAAGATCTATCGGTACACTAGAAATTTGGCTAAATCCTGAAAGATAGAAGGCAAATGAGGTTGGTTTGATGGACTAAACAAAAGCCCAAAACTCAGCCCAGGCTGGGGAAACTGCAAATAATCATAGCAGAGCTGGGTAGGCTCTAAACCACCATGTGGCTCTTACAGGTTGCCAGGGAAACCATCAGGGTTATGGAATCACATTTGAAGCATTCATAGCAGCCTGGTGGGTCCTCCCTCCCTTCACCATTCCTCCGCACCATACCTCCACTTCAATCAGAAGAAAGCATTTCACCCTCAGACTGTAGCTGTTAGTTTGAATGCTCAGGTTGTAGAGGCTGGTTGGTGCCAAGAGTAATTTCCAACCAATAGAAACAGGACCAGAAGACAGAGTAATCAAATGCTCTACTGGGGAGCCCATCCTGTCCCCTTCCAAAACCACTGGGGGCAAACTACAGTAAACAAACACAGTCACACATGTGTAAGGAGGGAATCTCAAATTGTAAAAAGGAGTACATGAATAAGAAACAGAAAATATTTAAAGAAAACCAACACTTTGAAAGAGAAACACAAAAGTCAGCAAAATAGAAAATGTGCACAATAGAGCAAAAAAAGGAAGTGATTTTAAATGAAGTATAATTAATAACTTCAGAGTCATAAGAAAATTTATCTTTGAAATAAAAATGAGTTATTTTGACAATTAGAAATCTTGGAAATAAAATAACATGATTACCAAAATAAAAATTTCACATAGACCAAATAGCAAAATAGGCACCCCTGAGGAATAAGTTATGAAGTTGGCAGACACTGCTGAAAAATTTAGACTTCAGTACAGGACAAGAAAAAAAAAGCTATGACATAAAAATCTAAAATATGAGGAATATTTGCAAGAGTGAAAATCCATTGAATTGGAGAAATTCAGTGCAATCTTTATTAAAATTCCAACAGAACTTTTATTGAACTTCACAAGCTAATCATAAAATGAAGAGAAAATGCAGAATAAAAAAGAACAGTGGAGGGAACTTGATCTACCAAATATGAAGACAAGCTATAAAGTTCTGTGAGCTAACACAATATGGTGTTTGTATGTATCGACTGGGTCTCGATACATGAACAAACATAGATGATTATAAAAAAATGGGAAGCTCATATTATGTTCCATGTCGAGAGTTAATGTGATAAATCAGAGATTTGAACTGCTCTCCTCTTGAGAAACAGATCCGACTTCTTATTGGGCTTTGGTAAAGGCTGAAGACCTAACCATGGGACATCAGATGACCATGCAACCTGAGTTTCTCATGATGCACCAAGTCTCGCCTTATGATTGGGTCCGAACAGAAGGAATCTATCATCAAATGGAAATGATATTAAGGTAGCTTTGTAATGTGTCAACCCGACTATGCTGAAATCATTGCCAGAATTCCCTTTCTTGTGCATTTCTGGGTATGCTGGGTCACAAGGGAGATTCTTGAGACATTTGAAAGGCTGCAAAGAAGCAGCAGCTGTTTGTAATATCCATACAGTTGTTAGTGATCTATCGATTCACCCTGTTAGCACCAAGCAGCATCTGGGCCTGAAAATACCCTATCTAGTCCTACATCCTCTCCTAGGTTTTATGAATTCAGAGCCAGGTGTGTGTCTGTGGGTTTTACCTCCATGATAAAGGTTCATCAAAGCCAGGTCTTGGTTTGTCCTCATGGGGTTCCAGCTCATGCCCACCAGGTTTTAGTCTACTCACGATCTTTCATTCCTCTCTGTCTGCCCTATGGATTTGCAAGTACAACAGCCTTACAGAGACTGCTTAACCAGCTCCCTCTTGAGTAAACATAATAAACTCCTACTCATTCTTTTCTGGTTGAGTCCTGACTGTTACAGGTATTTAAGAGCAAAGCTCGAGCAAATCGGAAGGAGTAAATAAATTACTTCTGGATTATGAGCAGACTGCTCAGACTTCTTGAACACCAACTCCAGTTGGAATTGTCTCCTGTCCCTCAACTCATATCGATAGCCTCCTAAGATATCCCTTATGCCCAGCTAACTGAAGAAGAAACGCTGACGATATGCTGGCAACACCAGAAGAAGGAAATCTGCGCAGCCTTACTCAGGGATGACACTGAAGGACAAGGTGACGGGCAAGACTCCCCTGGGCAGACATTTGAACAGTGCACGTGCACTAGGACCGAGGTGAGAGATGGTCAGAAGTGTGGCTCTACACTCATTTATAGGCTATTTCTGGTGATTTGGCTGGATGCTCAAGGACTTGGACTTTGGCAGGGACTTCCAAGTTCAGAAGATTGCTGGCCTCTGACCTCTCATTTTTTCTTTCACTTATTCCCCACACTGCAACAAAAATGACCTTCTTTGAATGAAGGCTGAATTTGTCACTCCTCTTTGTAAAGGCTCCCCCGGCTCCCCTTCACTTCTCATGTAAAAACCTTCCAATGTCCTTTGTGATACATCCAGCACCAACTCCCTACCCACCTTGGCTTAGAGCACCTCAAGACTCCAGGCATACGAAACTTCCTCTGTTCCTCAAACCATACCACACTCCACCTAGAGGCCTTGCCACACATCTCCCCCAGTGTTTGGAACAGTTGCTCCATCTTACCTCTTTTTCCAGTAGCTTCTGTTTGGCCTCCAGTCTCAGAATAAATATGACTTTTTCTAGAAGGCCTTCCCTTAGCCTTTCCCCTGTGTAATGGCTCCATGACATCCTCTTTTTCATATAAGAGCTTTTTTCATATAAGAGCTTTTCATATAAGAGCTGTCACCAAAATTTCTTACAATTACCCATTTAATTGTTTATTGGGAAGTAGTGAAGCAAAGAGTTTTAAGAGCATGGTCCCAAGACAGCCTGCCTGGATGTGAATCCCAGCTCTGACTCTTACCAGCTTTCTGACCGCAGGTAAATTACACCAATAATGGTATTCAGTTGAGGTGAGGATTAAGTGAATCCATAATACTTGTAAAGCCCTTGTAACAATGCCAGGCAAAGCAAATGCTCAAGTAAAAACAAGTATTTGCCGAAAGAATAGATAGTTATGTGGATGACATCTTTGTCACAGTCATAAAGCAAGTCAGTGTGAAAGCTGGGCTGAGAATCCAAGTCTCCTGTCTTTTCTTGTGTTGTTTTCCCTCCTTATAACTCTGAATCTCAGGTCAAAAAGAGTTTTTACCCCCAGGAGGGCATATTAATTTGCTCAGACACTCCAAGCCCCAACACAAACCGTATTCACCTTCTTTGAGCATCGGTTTTTGTTTAATGATAAGCAATTTAAAATGTTATCCTTACATTGGGGAATAAAATGTAATATTCGCCCAAATTTTGAAAGCAACATAAGACTAGAAATAAAGTGTCAACTTATGGGCTTGCCTCGCCCCCACACCCCATCTCCCATTCCAACACTGCCCTTCACCAACCAACAAAGCCACCCTGCTAGGATGGCACCGGCCACCGGACTGTACTTAATGCCATTATTGGCAATAATGAACAACACAACAGAATTAACTTCCACACCCTCTAAAATACTGGGTAGCATCTTAGATATTATTTTAATTGGAATTTGGTCTACATGTACATGAGGATCATTTGGACTTCCAAACAAAATTTGAAATTACATTTTCTTCCCCATTATTTCTGGTTGTAAGTTTTTTCAAAAACTATTTACAAAGAGAGGCTAAGCCGTTAAACAATTTTATGTTGCCGCTTCACATTAATTTCAGGCAAACTGATTGTAAATACTAAGCCCATTGTCAGTGCCAAAACACAGCTGCCCTTATCCATTTCCACACGCTGTCACTGCATTGGCTCTGCGAGGAGGTATACGGGCGATGGAAGAAAGAGGGCGGGTTTCTCAATGGCAGTATGGTTGACATCTGGAGTGAAGACTTTGTTGTGGGGGCGGTCCTGTGCATTGTAGGACATTTAACAGCATCCCTGGCCTCCCCCCACCAAGTGCCAATAGCCCCTCCTCCCCTAGTTTGATGACCAGAAGCATCTCCAGACATGACCAAATGTCCCCTGGGGGGCAAAATCACCCCCAGTTGCAAACCACCATAGTAGAGACAACAGAACCCAGATGACAAAAGACACGGAATGTCTTTTCCAAACAGACACATTCTATTTGGGCCCTCCTGTTTAAATTCTGCTTAGAACCATTGCCAGCAATAAATGCAACCCATCCTCAACACTTCAAGAGTTGTTTTCAATGGCTACGAAGAAAAGGTGCGGGAAAAGCTACTATTTTTGGAGCGCCTCACTATTCTTGGATTTGGATCAAAATTCCACTCCTTTTGAAAGAAGTTGCGTGGAAGAATAGCTTACATTTTTCCCCCCACATGCCAGAAATTGTTGTAGAGAAGGCCTTTTTCACACTATTATTTTCAAAACGTCTCAAAGAGCAACTGATTTATCAGTCATTCCCGAGCTGAGAATCCCTTTCTTGGCTTTTGCAGCACTGGCCAGGAGTGCCAACCTGCTGGGCATCTAAGTAGTGTCTGAAACTGCTCATTAGAAGGACCAGGGCTGACGGAGAGATGCTAATCGCTCACCTGAACTTCAAGAGCTGACCTTATTTCATAAGGATCCAGGGAAGTCATATTAATAGTTTCCTTATCCAACTCCAACTGAATGTATTGTTAACAATCTTTGTGACCCAAGACTAGAATCCAGTCGTAAGAACAGCTGCCAAAGAAATTCTGCTTGTTTCACCAAAATTACTTTCCCCATGAAGATGAGCCTTTTTTTTTTCATTGCCAAGAATGTGTGCAGCTCTGCTGTGGTCCACCTGGACCCCAGGGTCTTCCACATTCTGTTTCTATTTTTAGGTATTGCTTCAAACCTGAGGAACTCAACCTTCCCTCGGGGAAAGAAAAGCATCTGTCATGTGAGTATGAAGGGAGGGATAGGGCCATAATTTATGGCAGAATCATTGTCAGAGTCTTGCTCCACTAAAATGACCCTCAACTGCCTCTCCATCTCATTCCCCTTGCCATCTCCCATGAAACTGTTTTGTATTTAGTAACCTAGGAGGCAAAACAACAATACACGTGTAAGATTTTTTTTTCAAGAAGATCCTTTAAAACAAAACAAAATACCGAGCTTATTCTATCGAATTCACATGAAGATGACTCCAGTGACTTTTTTTCTTTTCCTCTGATGCTTTTTTTTTCTCATAAAACACAAATCATGTTTACCTGTTATTTCACACATCTTCCCTGTATCATGGTCAGATGTTGAGAAGCTGACATCTCTGTTAATTTTCCTATTTTACAGAACGGACAACTATTAAAAAGCCTTGATCGATGGCATAATTCTAACTAGATCTCCAAACTTTTTCTCCCAGGGCATTTATCACTTGACTGACACAGTCACTCTCCATGCTGTTGTCACATCATTATGAACCCAGGGCACATGGTTTCGCAATGGCTCTATCTTCAAAACAAAGAACACCCACCTGAGGCAAGAATTCAAAGGTTATTCTTTGACCGAGCAAACAAAAGCATATGCCTGTAAATCTTTAGCTAAAAAAAAAATCTAGTGTTCAACAGATCAAGACTCAAAATACAAATTACTTCATCTGCTATCCAATAGGTTGAGTAAATACATGACCGTTCAGTTAAAATATGTGATTACAAAGGGAGAAAGTGGTGAGATTGAAATGTAATTTTTCCGTGAAAGCCTTATAAAATCTATTTCAGGAAAATTGGTCTTCAGTGGAAGATTATTTGAAAGTCCAGAACCAAAAAAAAATAAAAATAAAAAAGTAAGTTAAAACTGTCCTAATTTATAACCCACCGAATGGCTTGGGCTTTTGTGAGGGAGTTTATTGGTACATTAGGAACTGCAGAGATATAAACGTGCACATGCAATCAGCAGAGAACTGAAAAGTAGAAAATTAAGCAAAGTCTCGAAGCAGTTAGAATCCTTTCTGGGCAAGAATATTGGCTGTTTGAGTCATTCTGACAGCAGGCAAAAAGTAGATAAAGATCTAAGTAGCTACCTCCCTTCAACTCAGCTGTGCAGGTAAAATGATTCCATGCAGGAAGAAAAATGCCCAAAATATCACATTGTCTCTCCAGTAAGTGGAGGGAAAGAAGCTTTTATATTTTTAGCATTATCACTGTTCTCTCCAGAGGACAGAAACTCATGACAGGGCCATGAACACGCTACACACTGGACATCTTAAAGTTAGATAGAGGAAGCCATTTAACACAAGGCTCTGGCCACAAAAATGGGAAAAGTGACTGAGCCACCACATTGTCTGACTTGAACTTAACTTTGCCAAGAAGTCACAATATTGGCACAGAATACAGAAATCGTTTCCTTGGGTGCTCTTCATTCTCAAAACTCTGACTCAAGAACAGTGAGCAAGGAGATGCTGCACAAAAAAGTGATTAAAAATGACTTTCAAAAGACCAAGCCAAAGAAGGTCAAGGGAAAGAGTACGTGGATTTTTGAAAACCTACAGGAGTGACTTGGAAAATATAAATCAGGTGACTCAGCTACATGGTTTAGAAAACACATACAAGATCCCTGTTTAAAAAACAAAATGGAGGGGCACCTGGGTGGCTCAGTGGGTTAAGCCTCTGCCTTCAGCTCAGGTCATGATTTCAGTGTCCTGGGATCAAGCCCCACATCGAGCCCCACATTGGGCTCCTTGCTCGGCGGGAAGCCTGCTTCCCCACTTTCTCTGCCTGCTTCTCTGCCTACTTGTGATCTCTGTCTGTCAAATAAATAAATAAAATCTTTAAAAAAATAAAAAAATTTAAAAAAATAAAAAACAAAATAGAATACTAATAAAAGAGTAAAAAAATCAAAATAATAAAAACTAATTTTAAAAGACAATAGGCAGAGGAGAGCAGTCAAGATGGCGGAGAAGTAGCAGCTGAGACGACATCAGGTAGCAGGAGATCAGCTAGATAGCTTATCAAAGCATTGTGAACACCTACAAATCCAATGGGAGATCAAAGAGAGGAAGAACAGCAATTCTGGAAACAGAAAATCGGCCATTTTCTGGAAGGTAGGACCGGCGGAGAAGTGAATCGAAAGCGATGGGAGGATAGACCGCAGGGGAGGGGCCGGGTCCCGGCCAGCGACGGAGCCA
>PISX010028552.1:0-21367 GCA_004024625.1 Mellivora capensis | reverse complement strand
GCACTCAGGCTCACACAGCTGAGATCCAGACCCGAGCGCTGTGACCCCAGGTGGGCGGTGTCTAGCCGTACAAGGCACGTCGTGGCAGCAAACCGAACCTGGGTGGGGTCGGGCCGGGAGACGGGTGGCAGCAAAGCCAGCCCCATGGGGCTGCTTCAGGCCCAGGGAGCAGCTCTCTTGTGTCGTCCTCACACTCAGCAGGCACCTCTGTGCCATTTTCTAAAAGGCACACCGCGGAGGACCCCTGCCGGCTGGCAGCTGATTTATGGAGGAAAGCCACCTTTTTGTGCCCTCTCCTGGCTGATGATTGACAAAGGGTGCCGCCTCTGGGGACATTGCATAAAGGTGTCTTTTCCCCTGATGTCACTGGGGTTTCCTGGCTCCTGTTGTTACTTTTCTTCCTCACTGCTGGAAGAGTAAACTACCTTTTTTTTTTTAAGATTTATTTATTTTAGAGAGAGAGTGTGCAGGTGTGCAGGTGGGAGGGAGGGGCAGATGGAGAGAATCTGGAGCTGACCTCCCCCCTGACCATGGAGCCTGACACAGGGCTGGATCCCGCAGCCCATGAGATCGTGACCTGAGCTGAGATGAAGAGGCAGCCACTTAGCTGACTGAGCCACCCAGGTGCCCCTGATGAACTTTCTGAGAGCACAGATGTGAGCACATCTGTCCCCTACGTAAAAATCCTTCAGCAGCTCTCTGTCGTCTTCAGGGTAAAGTTCGGACCCTGATTGATCCCTCTCTGATCACACATGCCCTGGCCCTCTTGCAGCATCCTCTTAGCCTGAGAACGACTGTCTCCTCAGTCTTCCATGTTCTTTCTCTTGCTTCTGTGACTTGATACAGAGAGTCCCTCTGCCTGCAGTGCCAGTCTCTCCCTGCATGTGGCTTGGCTTACTCTCCTCAACAGTGGGCATGCAGTACTTTTGTACTAAAACTGATTTTAAAGAGAACTAGCTTGGGGCACCCGGGTGGCTCGTCAATGAAACGTCTGCCTGCGGCTCAGGTCATGATCCTGGGGTCCTGGGATCGAGCCCCACATTGGACTCCCTACTCCGTGAGGTGTCTGCTTCTCCCTCTCCCTCTACCCTTCCCTGCTGCTCTGTGCTTGCTTGCTCTGTTGTGCTCTCTGTCTCTCTCTCACTCAAATAAATAATTTTTTAAAATCTTAAAAAAGAACTAGCTTAAGAGTCACCATTCCTTAAATACCATCCCCAAACCAGCCTGATAATGACTTCTCTGTATGCCCAGAGTACCCCATGCTTCCCTGTATCACTCTGGATTCTGTTTATCTCTTTACTTCTGTCTCCTCTGTTAGACTGACCTCCTAGAAGGCATGTCCATTTCTAAAAAACAAGGACATTTTCCTGCTTACCCATGCTATTATCTCACCCAGTATACTCTGTGTCACTGAAGACTTTGTATAACTTTAATTTCTGTGTCCCTAGTGCCTAGTACATGCCCTGATGAGTAGCAATAAATGTTTGAATTGGTTAATTTCTCTGTAACAACAAATAGGCCAGCAATAGGATATTTACTCAAAATTACTGGGGTTTTAAAATTAAACTTTTGTTTTTAATTAAAATGTGTTTTAATTTGCAGATGAAGATACAAAAAGAAGAGCAAAGAAAGCCAAGAAAAAGGAAAAGAAGAAGAAACATAGATCGTTAGTTTTCTTTTAGATTTTTATTTTGGAAAAGTTAAAATATATATTATATATAAAATTACATAAGATAAAGTAATAAATAAGTAAATAATGATAAATAAAATAGTGTAATGACCCCCTGTGTAACCATCACCCAGCTTAATAATTTCAACTCTTGGACAGGCTCCACTGCCCCCCCCCCCATTATTTAAAAACTAATTCCAGATATCATTTTGTCCATAAACCGGCATGTTTCTCTAAAAGATAGGCATTCTTTTTAAGAAATCATAACTACAATACTGTTATCATGCCTAAGATATTTAGCAATAATTCCTCAATTCTCAGCAGGTTTTTATACAGTTCATTTAAATCTGGATCCAAATAATGCCCATAAATTATGATTGGTTGGTATGTCTCCTATATCTCTAAATTAGTTGGTTTCCCTTCCATTTTTGTTCTTGCAATTTATTTGTTAAAGAAACCAAATCATTTGCATATAGAGTTTCCTGCAGTATAGATTTTGCTGATTATATTTAAGTTTTTATTTCTTATTTTTTTAAGTGATCTGTACACCTAATGTGGGTCTTGAACTCATGACCCCAAGAGCAAGAGTTATGTGCTCTACTGTCTGAGCCAGCCAAACACTCCTGACTGTATTTTTATGGTGTGGTTTTAACATGGTCTTTGTCTTGTCTATTTCCTATATATTGATAGTAAGGTCTAGAGACTTGATGAGGTTCAGATTTGAGTCTTTGGCGCACATACTGCATAGGTGGTGCCGCGTACTTCGTCAGGAGGCAGTTAATGTCTGGTTGTCTCCTTTTGTCATATTAATAGCCATGGATGGTCATTGCCTAGATCCCTTATTTCATTAGGGGTTGCAGAGTTGTGATAGTCTAATTCTGGCTTTCTTTTTTTTTTTTCTTTCTGGCTTGTTCTCTTCATTTATTGGGTAGAATAATTCTATAAGAGAAACCTACCCTCATCAACTGTTTGGTTACTCTGGAATTCAATTTGTATAGGGAAGGCAGGATAATTTCTTTTTAACTTTTTTTGTTTTATGAGTTTTCAAAATAATGAGTTGGACTTTTTTAGTATTGTTATGAACCCATGGATTCAAACATATTTGATGTATTTTAACCCATTACACTTCAAATTATTGATGTTCAAGTTGATAAGAGCTGTTTTTTAAACTGCTTTATTATCTTTCTGCAACATGAGAACTATTTCATTGTCCCCTTGAGAGATCTTTTTTTATAGTGAAACATGATTTGGTTAAATAAGTTGAAATCTTTTAATTAAAATTCTGCCCTAAAAATTGTAATCAGCTGAGAACTTAAATCATTTTCATCAGTCTTTCATTGCCTTAAAAAATGAGAGTCCCTTTAATGTGGGACTATAAGTGTATTTATATCAGATTATAATTACAGGAAGAAATACAAGAAAAAGAAGTCTAAGAAGAATAGAAAAGATTCCAGTGATTCAAGCTCTAAAGATTCCCAGGAAGAGTTTCTGGAGAATCCCTGGAAGGATCGATCAAGTAGGTTCTTCTGGTAGACTTTGATTCACAACAGATAAAACATTAAATTAAATGATTAGTCAAAATGTGAATCTGTGTCTGAACCTCTTTCCTGCAGAGCCTGAAGAACCCTCAGACTTAATTGGCCCAGAGGCTCCAAAAACACTGGCCTCTCAGGATGATAAACCTTTGAAGTAAGCAACAGTGTATTTAAAATATCTAAAGTTCCTTCCTAAAAGTACAGCCCTAGCTTGCCTTTCCAACTGTATCCCCCTGTACGCCCTTATTTACATGCCAGCTTCCAGCTGAGCTGAACTAGGACTTCCCTGTATTGACTGTGCACTTTCCCACATTGTGCCTTGTTCACCTTATGTCTTCCCCCAGCATGCCTTCACTTCTTTTCCCTGCCCTTGTTTCTTTGCTATTCCCAATTTCTTCCTGTTAAAATCCTTACCATCTTTCAAAGCTCTTTTCAAAAGGAGGGGTCATGTGCTGATTCCCAGGACCTTCCCTCCACAAGTAGATGGGACTCCTACCCTTCTCTAATCCTCTAGTCCTCACAGTATTTTCTGTCTCTTTTGTGAGTGTCTTATATGTTCTACCTTGTATTGTAGTTATGTCCCCATCAGTATATAAATTCCATAAGAACAGAGATCATTTTTGTGTTATAAGCTTTAAGTTTAATAGGTATTAAAGATGAAGTGAATGAATTGAAGAAAGGGATGGTAGTTTTTAAAGTCCTCTCGAGTGAAAGTTAATAGGTAGTTGTTACTGTATAGCATTATTACTCATTACAACTCTAAAAAGTATGTTAATTTGAGATATATTACTTCTTTTTTTTTTTCTTGAAAGGAAAAAGGAATTCACTGGAGGCAGAAGCCATAAAGGCATGCCTGTAGGGATATATTGATCCATAATTGTGAACCATGAATCTAGACTCATTCACATCAGTTCTTTTGTTCCTCCAAAGCATGTCTGTATTCCTGGGTTCGTTATGCAGATCAGAGTGCAGTGTTCACTAATTAAAGTAATTCGCATTGGGCTTCCCAGGATGCTCCCATTCAGCAGCCATTATTTGTGCTGTTTTCTGAGAGAAAATCTTTTTGTGCTCTCTTTAGATGATGAGCTTTTTATAATGATGAGTTTTTTATAATGAACCTTTTCTGAATTACTTTGTAGCTATGGCCATGCGCTGTTACCTGGTGAGGGTGCAGCTATGGCTGAATATGTAAAAGCGGGGAAACGTATCCCAAGAAGAGGTGAAATTGGCTTGACAAGTGAAGAAATTGCATCATTTGAATGTTCGGGTTATGTAATGAGTGGTAGTAGGTAAGTTATTGGCATCGAGGTCAGTTTCCATGATTAGATCTTTTCCTTTCTCACTACCAGAATTATATTTTGGCAATTGATTTTCATTAAGTGATCATTCCTAATGAAAAGTAGAGTATAAATTTTGGTTTAATATTGGTTTTACTGATACAAACATGGTTGGCTAGAATTCCATGTGCAGCTCAGCCTCAAAATCAGTGGTCTCTCCCAACTTCAGAGAATCAAGTCTTTCTGTTGTCCTGTCCTAGTTTGTCTTCTGGAGGATATAGTTAATTCAGTTATTTATCACTGCCCCATGAGGAATATGGCATTCTGGTAGTAGGAAATCACTTTCATGAGACAGTGTTTCCTGTTTTCGGAGTTTGCCTCTAGTTCTCTGTAGAGGCAGAGAATATGGACTCTAATTCTCTGTGGACTCTGAGAATGAAGAGCAGAAAAGGATTATGACAGCATGGGGAAATGAATATAAAATTGTGGAGGAAAAAGCAAAGTACCAGGAAGAATGAGGAGAGTAAACTAATAGGACATCAGTACAAAGATCAAACTGAAATTATTTAAAGTAAGTAAGTATTTTAAAATAAAGTTGGAAGCAGGTACTTGCAAAACCCCTGAAGCACCTCCAGAATGTCAGGATTCGGAGGACCAGCACAGTAAGACAAAACGAAATGAGGGCCGCCTGGGTGGCTCAGATGGTGAAGTGTCTGCCTTCAGCTCAGGTCATGATCCTGGGGTCCTGGGATCAAGCCCTGCATCAGGCTCTCTGCTCAGTGCTCTCCCTCTGCCATTCCCTCCACTTGTGCTTTCTGGCTCTATCTCTGTCAAATAAATAAAATCTTAAAAGGCAGAAAGAAATGAGAGTCATAGGCATTGGAAAGGAGGATATAACTCATTTTTTGTGAATGATGTGATTTTTTTTTTCACATAGAAAATCCTAAGGAGCCTTCAGATGATTCTGAATAATAGGAGGGTTTAATAAATGATTGGATATAAGGTTAATACATGAAAATCAGTTGCATTTCTATGTACCAGGAAATGGTTAGAAATGTAATTAAATAAAAAGGAAGCAACATTTATAATAGTATTAGAGAGTATGAAGGATTTAGGAATAGATCTTAACAAGAAATGTCCAAGACCTCTACAGGGAAAACTAGAAAACATTATCAAGAGACATTAAAGGCACCTGGGTGGTTCAGTTGGTTAAGCGTCTGACTCTTGGTTTCAGGACAGGTCATGATCTTAGGGTTGTGAGATTGAGCCCTGTGTCCGGCTCCACACTCAGCAGGGAGTCTGCCTGAGATTCGTGCCCTCTCCCTCTTCCCCTTCTCCACTCACCCTCTCTCTGTCTCTCTAATAAATAAATAAATCTTTAAAAAAAAGAGAGCCATTAAAGAAGGCGTAAGTGGAGAGATAACCATGTTCATACAGGAAGACAATATATAAAACCAGTTCTCCCCAAATTGGTCTGTATATAGTGTAGTTCCAGTCAGACTCACAGAAGAGCTTTTTGTGAAACTTAAGGTGGTTTTGGGCTTTTTAAAAGATTTTATTTATTTATTTGACAAGAGAGAGAGCGCAAGCAGGGGGAGCAGCAAAGGGAGAGGGAGAAGGAGAAGCAGACTCTCTGTGGAGCAGGGAACCCGATGTGGGACTTGGTCTCAGGACTCTGGGATCATGATCTGAACTGAAGGCAGATGCTTAACTGACTGAGCCATCCAGGTGCCCCTATAAGATGGTTCTAAAATTTATGTTAGACTAGAGGGCCAAGAATAGCCCTGTCACCTTTGAAGAAGGACAGGAAGATGAAATTTAGCCTACCATATATGAAGACTTACTATGAAGCTTACAGAACTTTAGAAAGTATAGGAGAACAAATGACTTGTTCAGTGGGATAAAATACGAAGCTCGGGCAGAGCCATGTGTGTGTGAACTTAGTTGTATGAAAGGGATTGCATGTCAGATCACTGGGGAAAGAAGGAACTCTGCAGTAAATAGAGCCAAACAAAAAGTGGTTATCTATTTGGAGAAAGATGAAAGTAGAACCCTGCATGGCCATATTTAAAAACCAGTGCTACTACGGGTGCCTGGCTGGCTCACTAAACCATGCGACTCTAGATCTCAGGGTTGTGAGCTCAAGCCCCACATTGAGTGGCGCCTACTTTAAAAAAATTTTTTTTAATAAAAAAAAATCAGTGCAGCTAGAATAAGGACTTAAATGTCAAAAACAACTTTAACACTCTTAGTGTAATGTATAAGTAGATATCTAATAGATCTTGGGTAAGAAAGTGTTTCTTAAGGAAGAATCCAAAAAAATATACTGATCATAAAATAGTGATAATTTGCCTAAGTTAAAAGAAACGACTTTTGTTTATCAGAAGACATCTAAAATAAGAAAAAGACAGGGGTGCCTGGGTGGCTCAGTGGGTTAAAGCCTCTGCCTTCGGCTCAGGTCATGATCTCAGGGTCCTGGGATCGAGCCCCGCATTGGGCTCTGCTCAGCAGGAAGCCTGCTTCCCCGTCTCTCTCTGCCTGCCTTTCTGCCAACTTGTGATCTCTGTCAGTCAAATAAATAAATAAATAAAAATAAAATCTTTTTAAAAAAAGAAAAAGACAAGTTTTAAGCCAGGATAGGATCTTAAAACTGGTAATTAGTATTGAGAGTATTTAAAGAATACATACAAAAAACTCAAAGGAAAAATGGGAAAAGGACACAAACATTTGTTAGAAGAAGAAAAATATATGGCCTATACATACATAAAAAGATGTTCATTATCATTGGAAATGGAAATCAAGAACATGCTAAAATACCATTTTACATTTATTTGATGGACAAAAGTTCAGAGTTCTAACAATACCAAGCATTGGAGAAGATATAAATCTACAGGATCTCTTAAATACTGCTAGTGGTGATATAAATTGGTACAACGACTCTGGAAAACAGTCTGACATCATCTTGAAAAGTAGAGCATTCGTAAGCTTTATGTCCCAGCAGCTCTGTTCCTAGATACCCAAGAGGAAATCTTTCCTGTGTACTAGGAGACACGTACATAGATGTTTTACAACATTGTTCACATAGCGCTTGATGTTCTAAACAAACCCCTCTATTCACTATATAGTGAACAACCTTAAATACACTGTCCTCTCCTTGTCTTTCCATCCTGCTGCTCCCCCACTTTCACACTAATCTTGAATGAGTTTCCCCTCTTTTCCTTACTCCGCTTTCTCTATTTTTCTAAACATAGATCAAGCCTTATATCAAACTGACTTTGTAGGATTGGGTTACATATACCTAAAAGAGTTTCATGGAGTTCTCCCTCTAATTTAGCAGACCCTTTGAAGATAATGTCATAGTTTCCCTCTGCCCCCTATACTTTCCTGATTTGGCCTTTGTGATAAATCTCTTCTTTGAGCTGCTACTGGATTCTGAGGAAGTTAAATCCACTCACAAAACTCATCAAAAAATTCTATTATGGTATTAGACCTAGTCTTTTTGGTTGTACAATAAATTAGAACCATGAGGAACTTCTACCTGATTGATGACAACTTAAACCTTTCTTCTATCCTACTATCAATTCCCCAAAGGCAAATTCCACATAGCACATAGGAAATTTAATAATTTGCTAGTTTCTGGTTGTTTTAGTAGAAACAACAGAACTAGACTTATGACCTTAGTATTTGAAATTAATAGCATTCATGATGTTGACAGGACAATAGATCATTATTTGAATACTGGAAATGAATCAGAGCACACATTGGCAGATAAAATGCATGATCTTTTGAAAATCCAGCCCATTACCAAAACAATTTCTATTTATCAGTTCTTTAAATAGACCACTCTGTATTAAGAAGGGTAAGTGCAGAAGTACTATGAGAATAATTACTGAGAAATTAAGCCAAAAATAAAATTATCCGCAGGCATCGCCGAATGGAGGCCGTGCGACTGCGGAAAGAGAACCAGATCTATAGTGCTGATGAGAAGAGAGCCCTGGCGTCCTTTAACCAAGAAGAGAGGCGAAAGAGAGAAAACAAGATTCTGGCCAGTTTTCGAGAGATGGTATACAGAAAAACTAAAGGGAAAGATGACAAATAGGCATTTTCTGATTGTTCAGCAGACATTTTTAACAAAAAAGTCTGGGTTCCATATATACATACAAGAAGATTACTATGATCTAAAAAAGCTTTATAGTGCTCCTGTGCCTTCTATTAAACTCTTTCAGTCCTTCAATAAAAAGCTGCTTATTGATATAATTTTAGCAAGTTCTTTGGGTTATTTTTGGATTGACCATAATAACTTTCTGGTTTAAAAATCCAAATTACAAATAAAATCATACTGTACTTGGGGAGGTGGCATTGAGAGAAAGTGTCAGTAAGATCAGAAACTAAACTCTCAAATCATGGGACAGTGCTCCTTTTAGCTCTACGTGATGCCCGTCCCCCACCCCCACCCCCACTGAACTGGTGGGAAGTCATCATTCCTCTCTGTTCAGTGTGTTACAAATGGACTTGATAGAAACATACAGGAGTCCACTTTTGTTAACAAGTTGAAGGCATTGCTGAAAAAAGCAAATCTGGAATTTGAAAATCGACTTGTATAATATATAGTCTGCCCTGGAAGTAATGTATTTTGGTTTTAGTCCCTACCTCTACCCCAAATCCAACAAACAAGCCAAAAAGCAGACTAACCCACAGACTTACCGAGTTGAAAATGTGAATGTTAGTGTTTTAAGTTCTTAAAATTTTGAGTTCTTAAAAATGGTTCTTCAAATATAAAATATTGGGAGGTATACTGTTGTGCCAATATAAGTACATTATCCATCTAAGCTATGGATTTGAATACTGCAAATAAATGGGAGTCAACTATGGTTAGGAGTTTTAATAAGGAAAAATATACGGAAGCATTGGTTTTAATTTAGTTTTGTAAGGATGAAGTTAAAATGATATTAAATATATTTTAACTGTGCTTTATGTAATAAGCATATTTCATTTTAAACATTGTTAAATGTTTCAGTTTACTTTTTACATCTGTTATTCGGTTTAACTTTTTATAGAAACCCCTCACTTTATCACTTTTTTTATGGCTGCTATTGACTTTTAAGTTTTGGAGAAATGGGACTAGCAGTTCGTGATCTTTTTTCTTCCTATTATTTTGTTCAGTTTGAGTTATTAGGTGAAGGGAAAGGGGACAGTGGAAGCTTTGGCTGTCCCTGTTAAGGTTGTTTTGAGCTGTGTTGTTATGTATCTAGAGTAAGTCTAAGTTACCTGGGGGATGGGGAAGTTCTAACTCTGTGGTTATAAAACGTCCCCTCTCTTTGTAATAGTTTAAGGTGTTTTTTTCCCCTGAGTTTTAAAATAAGGCAGTCATATTTCAAAGTATAGATAAGAAGTTTTACTATTTAACATGTGTTCTAGGAAAGTGTCTGCCTTTAACCCACAGCTGAGGAACTAAACCACTTGGCGTGTAGCAACATTTATGACCCCTGAATCTGAAGTGATTTCTGTTTATCATCGTTGCTGCCTAACCTGATAAATATCTTGTTTCCAAAAGGTAAAAGGAAGCTAGGCTCCAAATTTATGAGTTATAATCCATCTACTTCCCTGCATAATAAAACCTAAATTTATAATCCCTACTTAAGAATTTTGTTCTCTAAGAACATTATTTTTTGTTATTGGCTCCTAGAGACTGAATGAGTTTGCACTCTTATTTTCAGTAGGCAAAGCTGTTTAAGTGCAACAACTCTGTGATAGAGGATTATTGTGGGTTTTTATTGGATTTTCCTGTGTCCTCCACAGAGTAGATATTCAGTAACTGAAAGAAAGCATATTAATGTATTTCAGAACTTTGTCATTTCTTTCATCAGGGTTTGTTCAGGAAAGATCTGCCAAAGAACAGCTTCAATAGCATGTTCTTTGGCAAAGATGAGGGTAGAATAAAAGGGCTGAAAGTATTTTATTTTGAGCTCATGAGAGTTACTGCTTCAGACTGTGTTGAGTCATCTGAGCCATAAGTCCAATAGGGGACCTATTGTATTTGAAATGTATGTTTTGTTCTTCAGGAAGACTTAGTTTTCCACCTCCTTGCCTGTTATGATAAGATTTTCCCTTCTTTTATGTTTATTGCACAAATGTAACAGTTAAAGAAGAAAAATTACCCACAGTCTTACCACAGTTGTCTTTAGTATTCTGTGTTCCCTTCCAGTGCTTGTCTGCATAAATATGTATTCTGACATGCCTGTAAGTAATCACCCACAATGTAATCTTGTCTTTGGTGTTTTAAACCTTTACAGTCAGGCAAGACAGCCTCCCAGGGATGGTAGGAACAAGTGGTGATCTGGTGTGAGGACGGAAGGAAAGAGGACCAGAAATAAGTAAGGGTGGCATTCAGCCCTTCCCTGTTTGACTGCTGCCTGTCAGGACGCCGCCCCGCTGCCATCACAGCTGTGATGCTGTGTGGGTCACAGCACACCCGGTGTCGGTGTGGGGGTGTACTGGCTAACCGTGAGGCTTACATCACCCTGCGCGAAGGGGTCTGCGAGTGGGCAGATCTTTAGACTGGCTGTATTATGAGCTGCAGAACTGTCACCATTTTTTTTTTCCCCAGTTATGCCTATTAAAGAGGAGTGTCTACTAGAGAATTAGACTCAGATGGGGGAATAAGCAGCCAAGTAACACTCTCAAGTTTTTACCCTGACAGGTGAATGTTAGCAAATCTCTAAACTTGGCTTCTGTACCTGTAAGACTCAAGTGATGTAGACAGTGATGGGAAAGACCACTTAGAAATGGAAAACAGCTATTGGTTACTCTGCTAATGTGATGGAAGTTGCCAAATGGAAAGTGAATGAATGAATGCAAAAAATGCAGCCGGATTGTTTGCCACAAGTTTATTATTCAATAAATATTCTGTGGTTTGATGTGCAGTATCGTATTTTTAATACATTCTGATTAGAAGTCTAATCCTAAAACATTCTGTAAGAATTAGACACAATTGAATTAGAAGGGAATTGACTCCATTAAAATATTTTTGGCCTCAATAATGTCCCTCAGCCATTTTTCTCGAAAGCGAGTCATTCCTGGTCTGCAGAGGAAGGAAAACAAACATACCAAAACTTTTTAACATAAAACATTGAGCCAGGGATTCCCTGTTTATTCTGTTACATTCCTAGTGAGCAAGAAGTCTTTTGGGGTAGGGACCAAAGGTTGTCTCTATTCCATAGGCCCAATCAGTAAAAGGATTAGTGAGTTTCTATGTAAACATTCTTTAAAAGAGCTGCTGTACAAATCAAAGATTATTATATAGAACTTAATTCCGTGTAACTGAACTTCCCATAGAAACAATAGACATGATCCACTTTGCCCCCACCCTCCTTTAGCGGTTAATCCTCAAGTTTCTAATGACTGAAAAACGAGACATTAAAAAAATTTTCTAGAACAATGGCAGAGTCCTTCGAGCCCATCCTGATGGGCCAAAGAAGAAAAGTGACCACCCTTTAAAAGATAAGTCTCCCTGGGGCACCTGGCTGGCTCAGTCAGTAGAGCATGTGACTCTTGATCTTGGGGCCATGAGTTCTAGCCCCACGTTGGGAGTAGAGATTACCAAAAGAAAAAAAAGTCTCCAAATGTTCATTACCTGTGAACTAACGAAAGGCCCTCAAAGATATAAGAGATCTCAATGGGCATATCCTAAGAGAGAAAAGGATAACCGTTAGTCTATACCAGTCATACCAACTCATAATTCCTTCCATCCCTACACTTGTCCTTACGAATACTCTCAAGTTGCTAGAATTCATCCTCCTTACTGGGATGTCTGTAGGTGGTAGTTCTTTGTCCCTTCAAATCTCTGTTCCCCAAAAGATCCTTTTGGCAACAAATACCTGAAGGATCACTGCAAAATTGGAAACACGTCAGGAAAGGCTTGTGCTCCTCGCAAATACTCATTTACCTTCTTGATATGTTCCACTCTGCTCAGTTGACAATATTTACCTCTCGGGAGCAGCATAAGAATGAAATAATACAGACAAGCAAGGTTTGAAAACATTTTTAGAGCAGCAGGGGAGGTTGTAGTACTGTCTCTGTGGGCCCCTCCCATAGTCCCTTCCAAAATTCTACTTGGAATTTCGAGCCGGAGCCCTTCTCCTAAGCCCTGAGTGTACAGGCTCTGGTCACAGTCTTGCTTCCCTCCAGCAGCCTTACTTCCCGGTCTCCAACCTTGCCAGTGAGCAAGACAGCTGATGGCAGGATAGGTGACCGGGAGCGGCGAGAGCTCGTGGAGGCAGATGGAGCCTCAGATAACTTCTGTGAAAGGATGGACGGCAAGAGGGGAGCAACGTGTTCACGTCGGCTGTATTCCGGGCATCATGCTTGGAACCAGACCCGCTTCTCTGCTGACCCTAACCCTGGATTTGCGGATGTTCTTTGGACTCCTTTCACACCAGCTATCAGCCCATCTCATATTCATGGTCTCCCTGGTGGCTACACGCAGTCATTCCTTCAAGTATTCATCGAGTGCCTGTTACTTGCCAGGCCTCGTTTTACAGCAAAACGAAAAACAAAAACTCCTGCCTTTGCGGAGCTTACGTTCTAGTAGGTGGAACAGACAATTATGTAGACCATCAGAAGGTCAGAAAGGGTTAGGGAGAAAAAGTGAAAGCATGAAGGAAGGGATAGGAAGTGTGATGTAGGACGTGAGAGCGGGGTGTGCCCATCCCTAGGGAAGAAGGTCAGAGGGAACAGCAGGTGCAGAGGCCCTGAGGTGGGACTCTATCTGGGTTATTAAAGAGCCGTGAGATCACAGCAGCTGGAGGAGAGGGAGGGAGGGAGGAGCAATAACAAGGGACCAGGCCTCACAAGGCCCGGTAGGCCCTCATTGCTCAGTGTACTCCGGGCCCGAAGCAGCAGCACCGCCTGGGAGCTTCTTAGCAATGCAGAGTCTCAGGCCCCACCCCAGACCTGCTGAGTCAGAATCTTCCTTTCAACAAGATCAGCTAAAGTGCATGCACTTCGGAGTTAGAGAAACACATGGGAACGTTTTAAACAAAGGAGTGACATAATTTCATTTTATCAGGCTCACTCTGGCAAGCATTTGCTGTTTTGGAAAGCTACACGACTAGGGCGAGGTTGGAAGCAGGGAGACCAGTTAGGAGGCCATTGGAACAGCCTTGGTAAGAGATGATGGTGTCTCGTACCAAGGTGGTAGAAGTGGAGCGGTAAGAAGTTGTTGGATTCAGGACCTATTTTTGAAGATAGGGCCAATAGGATTTCCTAATGTGTTGAATATGAGGGACAGGAGTCAGGGATGATGCCAAGGATTTGGGCCACGAGTGGAAATGAGAGGTCTGCAGGCAGATCAGGTTGGGAAGGGAAAATTGGAAGTTCAGTTTAAGTGAGATGTTTATTAAACATCCGAGTGGCAGAGGTCTGGGCTGGAGGTCAGATGTGGGAAGCATAAGCTAGAGGTGGTATTTAAAGCCAGGAGGCAGTAAGACACCAAGGAGAGGAGTACGGAGGACAGGTTCAAGACCAGTAGATACTGAGAAGGAATGGGCAGTGAGGCAGAAGGAAAACCCAGATAGTGTGTGGTTCTAGCAGCCAAATGGAACATTTCATGAAGCCAGGAGTGAGCAGCTCTGGCGAGTGCTGTAGATTGGCCAAGCAAGATGAGGACAGAAATAGGACTTGAGTTTTACAAAGAAGGGGTCATCAATGACCTTGACAAGAGACATCTCCATTTTCATTGAGGTCTCATCTAAGCGAAAGGGGGAAAAAAGGAAGAGCTTACTGGAGGTTTGTTTTTGGTGATCTTGATGGTGAAGAAGGCAGAGGCAGTGACTGGCGGCATGGGTCTCTTAGCGGTTGGGATGCTCCAGCGTACACAGTAGATGTAGTGGTAGCTGTGAATCAGGTCTTCCCTCTCTATAAACTGTGTGTAGTGCACCCAGCGGTCCTGATACTCCCACGTCTGTTTCATATAAAAGAGAAAGAGCACACGGAGAAAAGCAAACTTCCCATTCGAGTCCTCTAGGAAAAGGCAACACTTAACAGGAGGGGTTGCAGCCTGGCTTCGGGCATCCATTTCTACCGTTTTGGATTGAGATTCAAACTAGAGTCAACTCCCAATTATCTCCACAAGTGGAGGAGAGCAAAGGCGGAGCCCGCATGAGTGACGAATGCAACATCCCTGGAGATCGGGCTTTGGAACACAGAGGCCACGCTCAGATGCGTAGGTGCGCATGCACACCACACGCACGCCACACGCACGTACACACGCGACCTCCCTCCGGGCCCTTAACTCTGGAGACAAGCGTGGTTAACTGGAGAGTAATGAGAATGTGATCGGAACCTGTGTTCTGCTCACTCCTTGGGAGCCCTAAAGGTGTGACTGGAAAGTAATGGGGCCGATTTCACAAGCTGTTTCTGAAAATCAAACTCACTTCAGTGCAGCCATCGGTGGTGTATAAAGTAAGTTTAGGAGAGGAATGAGTCAGGCACTAGGATCCTCCAGACCCCTCAGATCCCTATTTGACCCCCTTGGAGAAGTTTTTCTCTCAAAAGCACAAATCTCACTAGCGCATAGGGCCCAGAGAAGTCACAGTGCAGCCCCAGCGCCCTAAGTTCAATTCGACTGAAGCCCCTTGGGTTGGGGGCACAGGAAGCTTCCACAGCAAAAAAAAAAAAAAAAAAAAAAAAAAAAAAACCCTGAATTGAGTTGAAGGGCCACAGAAGGAAGGAAGTGGGATAGTCTAACAGTTTCAGTTTTGTGCGGAGGGCCAGTCAGAGGGAGATGGCTAAAAGATTTCAGGCCCTCTTAAAAAAAAAAAAAAAGTAGGTTGGCGTTCTCCCTCAGCTTACTTTCTTTCAAACTTAAGTTGATTGTTTCAGTCACCCAGACAGGAGCCCCAGACTCTAGATTTCTGGGGATCAGGATTGTATTTTACACAGATTGTCATTCCAGTTAGTGAAGGATCCCGCTAGTTAACCCTTTGCGGCCCACTGGAGCATGCCTTTCTTTCCAACCTTCCTATATGAATATATTTCTTCAGCCCTAATGTTTAATCTGTTACACCATCAAAGACCTTGTACCATCAGAAGGGTCCCCGTTTTTATCATTGTTCAGGCAGCTGATTCTCACGTAGCTCCAGTGAGTGTGTATTAATCTTGTATCTTGTCATTTTTACATAACATTGCTTCATATACTCGCTTCCAGGAAACAATTTCTCATTGTGCTACTCTCCCATGGATGGCTTAGCCAATTACATATTATTGGACACTCAAAATCAACAGGCACCTGGAAGTACATGCCCAAAACTCTTATCAATGGTAAGTGACCCTCGAGAGAGTAGAACTGGGTATTGTGGGGGTCGAAGGGGAGCTTTCATTTTCTACTTTGTGTCATTTTGCTCACTGGGCATTTTTTTAATAATGTCTTATTTTATTATAAAAATAATTTTAACTTGGTGGTAGGCATTGGGGATTTTCCAACTTTTCTCATATAAAGAACTTATTTGTATATTCCTGTTACCAGATTGTGTTCCTTGAGAGAATAAACTAATTGTGTCCATTGGCAATACATAATTGTACCTATTCCCTCCCCAAAACACATGAGCCTTTGGACACCAGGTTTCATCATTCTTATTCACATTGTAATACCTCAGAATCTTGTGAATTTGCATTTTTCACTGATAGTAAAACTCTGCATTATTTTTGTCATCAGAAACTTTTCAGGGGCACCTGGGTGGCTCAGTCAGTTAAGTGTCTGCCTTCAGCTCCAGTCATGATTCCAGGGTCCCAGGATAGAGCCCTGAGTCCCACATTGGGCTCCCTGCTCAGGGGGGAGTCTGCTTTGCCCTCTGCCCCTCCCCCCACTCATGCTCGCTCACTCTCTTGCACGCTCAAATAAATAAAATCTTTGAAGTTTCAAAAGAAAGAACTTTTCCTACTATGGTGGCCAAAGTATATCAGACCTGTGATCAAAACTTTATTTTGCTGCTTGATCAGAAAGACTTAGGACCAGGACACCTAGGTGGCTCAGTCAGTTAAGGGTGTGACTGAGTTTCGGCTCAGGCCATGATCCCCAGGGTCATGGGATCAAGCCCCATCATGGGCTCCATGCTCAGGGCAGAGTCTGCTCGAGACTCTACCTCTCCCTCTCCTCCTGCCCCTCCCCTCGCTCGTGCACACTTTCTCTTTCTGAAATAAATAAAGAAATACAGTCTTTAAGACTTTGGACAAATTGTCCAACCTCTCTGAACCTCAGGGTTTCTCATCTGTAAAATGCATACACTGATGTACCTACACGCAGGTCCATCTACACGCAGATCCAGATGAGATCATGCATGCGAAGTACTTAGCAGTACTCGACATACAGTGATGCTCAGGAAATGGTAACCACTCATTTGCCATCCCCTGGTGTGCGGTGGATTCCGGAAATCTGCAATAAGCTTGAGAAAGCTCTCCATCAGCAATGTCTGACCCCCGGAGGACAGACTTCACTTCCAGGGCTCGCCGCATTAGCGGGTCTGGGAACAAGGGGATTTTCTGTCAGTAGCTTTATAGAGCTTTTAACTTTTCAGTTAACTTTCTACTTTCTAATCATCTTATCCTTGTAACAATCCTACACAGTAGGTAAGCTCTTCATCTGTGAACAAGTAATGGTATGAAAGAACAAATCTGTTCACGTATTCAACACATATTTTAGAGCATCTCTGTGTATGTGACCTTTTAAGAGCTGGGGACAGAGAACTGGATAATGGCTTCTGCCCTTATGGTCTATATAATCTGTAGGTGGAAGAAAGGCAAAGCGTTAAGTAAGTAAAATCTAGTATCTTAGGGACAGCTGAATGCTAAGGGAAAAAGTAAATCAGGGCAGGAGAACGGGTTGCAGTTTTAGATGAGGTGACCAGGAAAGGCCTCAGTGAGCAGGTGGAATCTTTTTTCAATTGAGCTATAGTTGACATACAGTGTTATATTAGTTTCAGGTGTACAACGTAGTGATTTAATATTAATGTACGTTATGAAATGATCACGTTAGGTCTGTCACCATACAAAATTATGACACTATAATGACTACTTTCTCTGCTATGCTTTTCATCCCCATGACTATTTTTTTAAGGATTTTATTGATGTATTTGACAGAGAAAGAGAGAGAGAGAGAGATTGTGCGCACAAGTAGGGGAACAGCAGGGAGAGGGAGACAGAGAAGCAGGCTCCTTGCCGAGCAGGGAGCCCGACGCGGGGCTCTATCCCAGAACCCTGGGATCGTGACCAGAGCTGAAGGCAGATGCTTAACCAACTGAGCCACCCAGGTGCCCCATCGCCATGACTATTTTATTTTATTTATTTTTAAAGATTTTAAGTAATCTCTGTGCCCACTGTGGGCCTTGAACTCACAACCCCGAGATCAAGAGTTGCATTGCTCCACCGACTGAGCCAAGAGCACCCTATGACTAGTTCATTTTGTAACTGGAACCTCGTACTTCTGAATCCCCTTCACTTGTTCCACCCAAATCATACCCCTCTCTCCCCCTCTGGTAACACCAGTTTGTTTTCTGTATTTGAGTCTGTTTCTGTTTCATTTTGGTGGTTCTTTTGTTTGGTTTTTTAGATTCCACTTGTAAGTGAAATCATATATTATTTGTCTTTTTTTAACTTACTTCTTAGTATAATACCCTCTAGGTCCATTCATGGGCAAGACTTCATTTTTTCATGGCTGAATACTATTCTATTTATATATCACATCTTTGTTATCCATTCATCTACTGATGGACACTCAAGTTGCTTCCACAACTTGACTTAGAGCAAATAATGCTGCAGTGAATGTGGAGTGCATATATCTTTTCAAGTTCGTGTTTTTGTGTTTGGAAAAATACACAGTAGTGGATTTGCAGGATCGTATACTATTTCTATATAAAATTTTCTGAGGAAACTCCATATTGTTTTCCATTGGGCTGCACAAATTTACATTCCCACCAACAGTGCATGAGGCTTCCCTTTTCTCCACGTCCTCACCAACACTTGTGATTTCTTGTCTTTTTGATATTAGCCATTCTGACTGGTGTGAGGTGATGTTGTGCTTGTGATTTGCATTTCCCTGATGATAAATGACATTGAGGATCTTTTCGTGTGTTTCTTGTCCATCTGTATGTCTTCAGAAAAAGTTTCTATTCAGGCCATCTGCCCATTTTTTAAATGGATTTTTTTTCTTTTTTGGTGTTGAGTTGTAGGAGTTCTTTATGTATTTTGGATATTAACTCTTTATCAAACATATCATTTGTAAAATATCTTCTTACATTTAGTAGGTTGCCTTTTCTTTTATTGGTGGTTTCCTTTGCTGTGCAAAGGGTTTTTTTGTTTGATATAGTTGCAATTGTTTATTTTTGTTTTTGTTTTCCTTGCCTGAGGAGACACACCGAGGAACATATTGCTAAGGCTGATTTCCAAGTGTTACTTCCTGTGCTTTCTTTTAGGATTTTTATGGTTTCAGGTCTTATATTTAGGTCTTTAATCCATTTTGAGCTTATTTTTGTATATGGTGTTAGAAAATGGCCTGGTTTTTGTTTTGTTTAGATTTTATTTTATTTTTTTTTAAAAACTCATCTTTTTTTAAGATTTTATTTATTTATTTGACAGATCACAAGTAGGCAGAGAGGCAGGCAGAGAGAGAGAGGAGGAAGCAGGCTCCCTGCTGAGCGGAGAGCCTGAAGCGGGGCTCGATCCCAGGACCCCGGGATCATGACCTGAGCCGAAGGCAGAGGCTTTAACCCACTGAGCCACCCAGGCGCCCCTAGATTTTATTTGAGAGAGTGAGCATATGAGCAGGGGGAGGGGCAGAGGAAGAGAATCTCAAGCAGACTGTGCTTCAAATGCAGAGCCTGACTTAGGGCTCGATCTCACCAGATGATCTTCTGAGATGATGACCTGAGCTGAAACCAAGAGTCAGGCATGCAACCAACTGAGCCACCCAGGCACTCCTCCATTTTTTTTTTTTTTTTTGGCATGTAAGTGTCCATTTTTCTTAACACCTTTTATTGAAGAGACTCTCTTTTCCCTGTTGTATACTCTTGCTTCCTTTGGCATAGATTAATTGACCATATAAGTGTGGGTTTATTTCTGGACTCTGTTTTGTTCTTTTGATGTATGGGTCTGTTTTTGTGCCGGTACCATACTGTTTTGATTACGGTAGCTTTGTAGTATAGTTTGAAATCCAGGAGCATAATACTTCCTGCTTTGCTCTTCTTTCTTAAGATTACGTTGATTGGGGGCACCTGCATGGCTCAGTCGTTAAGGATCTGCCTTCGGCTTGGGACATGATCCCAGGGTCTTGGAATCGAGCCCCACATCAGGCTTCCTGCTCAGCAGGAAGCCTGCTTCTCCCTCTCCCACTCCCCCTTGCTTGTGTTCCCTCTCTCGCTGTCTCTCTCTCTGTCAAATAAATAAATAAAATCTTTTAAAAAAAAGATTGCTTTGATTAATCAGGATCTTACGTTGTTCCATGTAAATTTTAGGATTATTTGTTCTAAAATGAAAGAAATGCCAGTGGTATTTTTATTGGGATGGTATTGAATTCTTCAGATTGCTTTGGGTAGTATGGGTATTTAAATAATACTAATTCTCCCATTCCATGAGCATTTATTTGTCATCTTCAATTTCTATCATCACTGTCCTACAGTTTTCAGAATACATGTCTTTCAACTCCTTGGTTAAATTTATTCCTAGGTATTTTATTCTTTTTGATGCAATTGTGTATGGGATTGTTTTCTCAGTGGCTCTTTCTGATAATTACTAGCATATAGAAATGCAACAACAGGTTTCCACATGTTAATTTTGTATCCTGCAACTTCATTCAATTCATTTCTTATAGATTTTGTTTTTATTTGACAGAGAGAGACCCAGCAAGAGAGGGAACACAAGCAGGGGGAGTGGGAGAGGGGGAAGCAGGCTTCCCGCTGAGCAAGGAGCCCGATGCAGGACTCGATCCCAGGACCCTGGGATCATGACCTGAACCAAGGGCAGCTGCTTAATGACTGAGCCACCCAGGCACCCCTCAAATTCATTTATTAGTTCTAATAGTTTTTTGGTTGCGTCTTTAGGGTTTTCTATATATAGTATCATGATGTCTGCAAACAGTGGTAGTTTTGCTTCTTCTTTATCAATTTGGATGCCTTTTATTTCCTTTTCTTGTTTCATTGCTACAGCTAGGCCTTGCACTATATGTTGAATAAAAGGGGCAAGAGTGGGCATTCTAGTCTTGTTCCTGATCTCAGAGGGAATGCTTTCAGCCGTTCAGTCTTTTTAAAAAATTATTTATTTATTTGATAGACAGAGATCAGAGGCAGGCAGAGAGAGAGGAAGGGAAGCAGGCTCCCCACTGAGCAGAGAGCCCAACGTGGGGCTTGATCCCAGGACCCTGGGATCATGACCTGAGCCAAAGGCAGAGGCTTAACCCACTGAGCCACCCAGGCGCCCCATCAGCCTTTCACTCTTGAGCATGATGTTAGCCCTGAATTTGTCATATCTGGCCTCTCTCATGTTGAGATATGTTTCCTCAGTGCCCACTTTGTTGAGAGTTTTTATCATATTTGGATGTTCAGTTGTGTCAGGTGCTTTCTCTGCATTTATTGAGATGATCATATTGTTTTTATCCTTTATTTTATTAACATGGTGTTTCGCATTGATTAATTTATAAATATTTTTTTGATAATTATTTTTAATTTTTATTTTTTATAAACAAATTTTTATCCCCAGGGGTACATGTCTGTGAATCGCCAGGTTTACACACTTCACAGCACTAACCATAGCACATACCCTCCCCAATGTCCATTACCCCACCCACCTTTCCCGACCCCCTCCCCCCAGCAACCCTCAGTTTGTTTTGTGAGATTAAGAGT